>JAIUZE010000508.1:0-28477 GCA_022085475.1 Heliosperma pusillum
TTATCGGACACCTGTAGTTATCGGTGTACACGTGAAGACTGGAGGTTGTGAATAGTGTGGGATTGTAGTTGGTAGGTTGGGTAACCGGATTAATCGGGTTGGGTGCGAGTCAGGTCAGTTTGAACCGGATTAATCTTAAGTTTGCAATAATTCGGGGTAGTCTGGTTTGAATGACTTGGATCAGTTCACATTCGGTTTTATTCTGGCTCAATTACTATCATGTTATTTTGGATAATGACCAATGTACAAAAAAAAACTGAGGTCATGTCATAGTGGGTCATGTACCCATCCTCAGTTTAGGTGTCAGGATGGGTACAGGTTTAGTTTGGTTATTCGGACCATATTAATTTTGCCAAGTCTACTTGTCGGTTCTAGGAAATGTTGGTCATATGCAAATCATAAACGATTTGGATACTTTTTTTCCTTCCGTTTTAAGTTACAATAACTTCAACACCACTTATCCACCAAAGGATCAAAATCTTTAGCTAATCCTTTCCTCCATCCCACTTTTATTAACCCTTTTTTCCAAAAATTCTCACTTTTATTGCCCTCTTTCTAAATTTAGTATGAAAAATTAGTACACTACCATTATCTCCTCTAACTTTTTAACTACCTCTCACTCTATCAAAATCTTAAATAAAGGGGTTTTAACTTTTAAATCCCTTCCAAAAAAGAAAGTAAGACGATAAAAGTAGGATAAATGGAGTATTTCCCAGTCTCTTTTAAGGTGCACACTGCACACCTTCGTAAGTGTAAAATAAATTCAATCACATATAGTAGTATATAATACTTCGTATTAACAAATGATCCATGCTTCTAACCGAATATTTGAAAAAATTGATTCCGAGTCTTTTTCCGGTTTTCTAACAATGGTAAGGGCACAAGTAAGAAAAAGACCCCGACTACTCACCATATTTATTATTAATTTTTTATCGAACTTTCATTAGTACCTACTAGTTTTAACCTCGTGCAAAAATGCACGGGTTTGTTATAAAAAATATTGATATATTCAAAAGTTTAATATTAATGACTAATTACTCTCCCGTGTTTATTATATTTTCTAATATTTTACTAATTACTCTCCCGTACCAATTATTTATTTTTATTTGATTAAAATGCTCATAACAAAGAATAAAAAAAAAGGTAAGTAAATAGCCGGGACAAAGAGAGTATATTGTGATAACATGCACAACTGCAAAATTCAATTATCTAAAAATCTAAAATGTAGATAGAGTAGTTTATTCTTATCCGTGCATTTTCAGTTTTTCACGGTGTGATGAGGATTGGCCAGAAAAAGAAAAATAGCCTAATTGTACCTTGAACCCATGTAAATTGTCTCAAGCTACTTCATTTTGTTCTTTGATAGTCTATTTCACGTTAAATGGATAATAATTATGTTTGAGAGAAACTTTCATTATTAAGTTTAAATAATTATATAAAATACTTTCCCTACCCCCAGCTATTTAATTACCTATTTCTATTACTTTTGATGGCTATGTAAATTAAAGGTAATCATTAAGTAAATCCATACCTGTATTTTTTTAAAATAAACATTTGACCAATTTAATCTATCAAATAATGTGATCTCTCTTAAGATGAGATATCCGTCTTAAAATTTAAATGGGCAATATAAGTTTTTTGTTAGTCCCTATATATTACGCTTTTGTCCAAGTTAATCTGTTTATCCGTTTTAAGTTTCAGACGGATATACCATCTACATTAAGAATTTGTGTATAACCCCGTCCATTGTCGTTCCTTCTTCTTAGATGGAGCTCTGCCTATTACCCTCATTATTTCATTTAGCCGCAATATTGTTTCTCTGTACCTTTGAATTTCTTATGCACCCATGCTCTCTAGTTTCTAATTACTCCCATGTAGAGCTGACCAACATTGCGGGTCAGCCCGGCCCACACTGGCCCGGCCCGCCCAACCGGGCTCCATATTCTTCGGCCCGCTACACCGGCCCGCCCAACCCGCTCCCCCAAACCGGGCCGGTCCCGGGCTCCATTTTCCCCGGCCCACACCCCCAGCCCGCCCAGACCCGCACTCATTTTTAATCATTTTTCCCCAATTGGGCCGGTCCAGGGCCACCAAATCCCCGGCCCGGCCCGCACCCCTCTGGCCCGCAGTGTGGGCTCGGGCTCCCTCTCCCACAACCCAGCCCGCTTCCGGCCCGGCCCGCTGCAGCCCGGCCCGTTGTACAGCTCTACTCCCATGTTTTCAGATTATTTTTCATTTTTCATTTTTTTTAATGTAAAAATTAAACCTTTGAATTTTAGTCTCAATTTTCTGTTTTTAATTTAGACGTTTTTTCTTCATTTCGGGTGATAAAATGAAAGATCACTTCTATGCATAGGTTTTTCTTCTGTTATAAGTATAAATATTATTTTTTTTCTTAATTTCCCGTAACAAAAATCCAAGGATATTTATACGTATAATTCAATAAAGATTGGAAATTTAACTTTCATTTCCCTGTTCAATAATAAATTGAAGAGTGTGTTAATTACTGGGTTGATCTATGATAATTTTATTAATATTTATTTGTGTTATCAATTTTTTATTTGAGTTATTTGTATTGATATTTATTGCACGGGTTTGGTATTAATTTTATATCAATTTTTTATTTGACTCTTCTTATGATATATTATTAACAACACATACATAATCTAATTGGGTGAAATTTATGAAATTAGCCAATATATTTTACAAACAATAATTATTGGTCAAAATTCAGGCATGAATATTGACGTCCAAGTCTTTTATTAGACGAGTTTTTATGCCTGGTCCAAATTTTAGTGTTTTTTTTAAAGTAAATTTTAATATAGAAGTTTGAATTATCATCGTTGATAGATTAATTTATCAAATCATTGTCGTTATTCGTTATAATTTATATATTTTTTTGGTTAATTTGTAATCTATTGTGATTTTCATTTAAAATAATAAAAAAAATTGGAAAGAAAGTATTCCCGCCGTCTCAATTTTTTGTGTATATTTATTACAATATCTAAGATAAAGTTTTAAAAAATGACTGAGACGGATTGAATCAGATTTAAAAGTTAAGGCTAGAGTTGGGAAAATAGGATAAATGTCAGCGACGCGTAGTTTTTTGTTTACGTTTTATAAAAATATCTGCAAATATTTTCAATCGGTTTTTCGAGTTTGAGTTTATTTGGCAATGTCTTTAATTACCCCAAATGAGTTATAAGGCAAAGAAAGTTTATGAAGAAGTTAAAATAAATAGTGAAAAAAAATGATAAACATGAAAAAAAGGTAAAGTAAAGAAGTAGGGTCCACCACTTTGTAGTGATGATGTGGCTTAATGTGGAGACTTTAAATGTTTGTGTTTTAATATATAGGGGATTCGGGGGATACATGTAAGACAAATTGACCGATAAGTCCTTTAAAAACATAATCCGAGATGCCCAAGATACCTTGCCACAAATTCTTGTTTTAAACTCGGAACGGATCAAGTGTAGTAGATGGGATAAAATGCAGATGCCCAAGAATCTCAATAACAAAAGTTACTACGATATATGCAAGGGAAAGCATATTTGACCCGTTTTCCATCCTACGATTCATCATGCTTTTCAAGTTATGAGCTTTAACACAAACACAACTGCCTTCAGCCTTCTCCTTAGAGATTCATCTTCGTTCGTTTCTTATCTAGGCACTTCATCTACTAGTAATCAATGGTCTTATTTAATCCAAGGATATAATGATGATTTGGCTATATAATAATATAAAAGACTTGTGTGAAACAGTTCTACGAGTTAAAGCAACTCATTAGCTCTATAATCGATTATGGTACACCTAAGATGAGTACGTCTCACATGCGAAAGCACCTAAGATAAGTACGTCTCACATGCGAAAGCACCTCACAAAAACTCATTAGCTCTATAATCGATTATTGATTATGGTACACCTAAGACTTGCTAGGTCCACAAACTTCTTTAATCTTCTATTCACCTGAGTAAATTGGCTTCCGTTTCTGTGCAAATGCTGTTAGGCCTTCCAATCGGTCTTTCGTATGCAAAACTTCTTCATAGCAGTCTTCTTCTAGTTTCAGAGCTGATTCCATATCCATATCAAATCCTTCATTGATCGCTTGTTTTGCCATTCTCACAGCGACTGGACCCTGCCCACAAGAAATGAAGACACATTTGAGAGAAATCAAGACAAACCTGGACTCACATAACCCAGTGATAATAGTCATAAAATCAAACCCCGTGCCAGTATGTCACCAAGGCGTCAAACAAATTTCAAACGTACCTTCTGATTTATTTCCCTTGCAAGTTCAAGAGCCTTGGAATAAGCAGATGCAGGAGCCACACAATAGTTAGCGAGACCTGTATCAAAAAGATAAAAACCACTTATAACTTCTTTTATGAAAAGCCGCAAATTTATCAAGGAAAAAAAAAATTGGTTCAACTTACCCATAGAATACGCCTCAGCGCCAGAAACTTTCCGACCAGTAAATATAAGATCCTTCGCAACAGATTTTCCAACCAATCTAGAAAGCCGTTGAGTACCACCTGCTCTGTGAGAAAGAGGATACATACACAAATATGAATCAGACAATTGGTGTCCTAAATTTCACGAAATGAGTTTTATGTGGCTGCACAACATTTTATTCGCGCTAACCAAGTATAAACAGTTTATACTTTATACTTTACACTCTTGTCAAACCAGACACGGGTAACTAATTACTAATTAGACAATACAATATAATAGGCAGAAAAAGTTATGGGCGGCACGAGATAGGCCCTGTCATAGCTAAGATCACGTACCCAGGAATTATAGCAAGTCCAGTCTCGGGAAAGCCCAGCACAGAATTTTCTCCTAATCAGCCAAAAACAGCCGATTGAAGATATCACAACAATTACATTGAACAATAATATTGGCACGTAAACGTTAAGAATGTCCTTCTTGGTTGCCAAGTACTCCCTAGTAAACATCTCTCAATTTTTGAACAATAATATTGGCATGTAAAAGTTAAAAATGTCTCAAAGAGAAGATGTTTTCATATCCAAGGGGGATTCCCTCAAGGATAGAAATTTGGAACAGAAAAGGGACCAAAAGTTTTGAGTTTGCGCACGGGAATACATACAAGAATACAAAATTTTCAACTAGAAAAGTACCCAAGTGAAATCTCATTTACCGCATATCCGGAGGTCGCATGATAAGGCCATTTCTAGTCCTCCGCCAAGTGCTGCTCCTTCAATGACAGCAATGGTGGGAATAGAAAGTGCCTAAAGAAATTTCCAGCATATGTGAGGTTATGAGTTATGACAGAACAAAAACTAAAGCCTTCAGGAAGGGTATATGTTTTATTCAATGTACAATTGCATGTACTAAGATGATATCAATAAACTGTAATGGATACAAATTTTTTGCTTAAATAGGGTTAAAATCCAAAGTATTAACAAAAAATACGGTTAAACTTGTATCACTTTTATCCAAAGCTCTCATAACTTTCATCACCTCATTTCTTGAGTTAATGGATTCTCTTCTTGTTTTGTTGATGTACCTGGAGTTCTGCCACTTCCCATTAAAATATTCATGCCTCTTGCTTCATTTCTTGCTGTTTTTGTGATATCTTAATTTGGTAGATTTTTTGGTGGAGGTTTGGGTTGTTTGTTGGAAGAGACTTTAGGAAAATGTTTTGTTTCCTTTGGGAGTACACGCGGTGTCCATACAGCACATCTATAGCAGATATATGCCCAACACAGCAAGTGCGTTAAAATTAGTCAATTAGAGAGGGGAGTCACTGTCCCACATAACGACTACACTTATTATAAAGAAAAAAAATCATCCTTTGATGATTTTTTTGTGTAAATATTTTCAAACCAACCCATTTTGGAAAATATTGTGTTTAAACCCTATTTAAGTAAAAACCTTATACCGTATAATGTCACTCATAGACTTTCGATGTTAGAGACACTACTTAAGAAAGTATTACATGTAGGTTATAAAACAAGAGAAGTAAAATACAAGATTGATGGAGTAGCAAGAACTAACGTAAATGTGCAAAAGTAGTGGCTAGATTGTGAAACAAGTGTGCTACAGTAAAAGAGGATGTATAAAAGAACAATTGACCTCTATGAGGGAAAATGCAGATCTCAAGTCATTCACAAAACTCTGGACCTCCATTGGAGCCATTGTCCTTCTTTCCTGTATAAACACGTCGCTGACTGAGCCCTGAGTTCAAGATAATCAAAGCGCAAAGAACGAGAAACCGAACACATAGGCCGGTTTGGTCGTAATTATAAGAAATGATCCTAATAACCTGAAGTTGCTATAACAGTACCTTTAAATCAGCACCAGCACAGAAAACGTTTGGAACTGAGCTGCGTATCATCATGACCTTTGCAGAACAATCATCATCCAAAATTTCAAGACAGCGTAGCAAACCCCTCAGCATATTCTTCCCAATGGCATTTTTGGATTCTGGCCTATTTACGTCAAGCACAACAATACCTAACAAGATTGGAATTCATCCGTCAGCAGAAATCGTCTAAATTAATCAAACAATCAGAAGAGTTAATTATGAGACACACCCCTCATTCCCACAGTGTAAATCAAAATACTGTGCAAAGGATTATATCATATCACACGAGAAACACGGGAAAGAAGAGTCGAGGCTAAAATTCATTTCATTAAAGTGGGATGCTAGCCACTCTACTAAGGCAGACCAAGAAAAAAGTGTCGCCTCATGACTTCAATTCAATTTTAATGAAGACAAGACGAAACCGGGAAAATCTACGGATAAACTTCCATGCAATAACATAGAAGGCATAGTTTCAAGTTAACAGTAATGGTGCCTTTCAGCCTTTGGAAATATCCATTCCTTTAAACAAATTGAATGCAAAACCTTGGTCATCAGCTGCAATCAGTTTTTTTAACGAGGTCATGCTTGTTATCGAAATCGTACAGAAACCACAACTTTATAATTATAAAGCATGATCCTACCTATCTTCAATCTTCAATTCCAATAAATTTAGCAGCTAAACTAGATGACTTTAATCTTGCAAGCAGTAGCGAAACTAGGGAGGGACACTAAGGAGCTAGTAGGGGCGGTTTGCTTACTATGTAATGAAACATAAGAAACTTTAGTCAAAAATTTCGACTTTTTTTCAGTTTAACTTATACAATTAGTAGTTCCCCCGGGATATTTTTTGCCTCGTAACGACAAATTCTAGTTCCGCCACTACTGACAAGCTTACCCTATTCAATTCCAATGAACCGTAACTACAAATCGTAGTTCCGCCACTGCTAACAAACTCATAATCTTGACATATCAAAAAGAGATACCAATCTTAGCCTAATTCAAACACACAGATTAACAAATTTGTTCAAATAACGCTTGCGAAATGGCGAATCCTGATTAATTAAGCTAACAGCGCAACCAGACGACGATACATCACCATCGTATCGCATAAGAGATAAACTAATACGAAAATTAGGGTTTATAAGATGAACAGAAGAACAAATTAGAGAATTAGGGTTTAACAGACGAGAAGAAAGTACCGGAATCAGAATCTGAGAGGCGGCGGAGCGTGAGAGATTCGGCAAAAGCTTGTAAGATGAGATATCGAGAGGTATGAAGCTGCCATGGACGATTGATGGTGGACCGTCGCCATTGTTGACCAATTGATCTTGCTATTGTCGTCATAACTGCCATTTTACTAGGACTCGGGAGTTTGCACTAAACGTTTAAATAAGGTGCATATTGACTTCGTAAGCTTCATAGGATGTGCACTTGTGCAGTTATATTTACGAAAAATTACAAATAATAACCACTACGTATTTCTGTTTTTACAAATAATCCCCAAACTTTCAAGTATACTCCCCAGTCCCCATTCACCACCGTATTTTTATCCCGATACAAATTTTTCTAATTTTCCGACTTGTTAATAGACAATTTACACAAAATTCCTAGAATACCCTTATCTAATTACACCATCCCAAAATAACCAACACTCCTAATTTTTTCGATTTTATCCCAAATCAATTGAATCAGGCAGGAAACAATAAATCCCCAAAATCCCCCAAATCAATCGATCAATTTCTGGCAATCACTAAGTCCTTTGATCCCTACAATCTATCGTCAACTTCCTCAAGCCCTGAATCCCTTTGACTTTGGCTTTTATGTCGGGTTTCGGTTCCAAGCACAAATTGAAGATGGAGATGCGGTCTAGCTGTTGGTGGCTGATGTCGGGGATGATGCAGGTGCGCTTAATTTGATGCGAATGGTGGCGAGTGACTCGGTGATTGAGCGGATGGTAACACCGCGTCGTAATTGAGCGAGTGCTGCTGCTTGTAAGTCGAAATAGGTGACATTGTGTGGATTGTAAGAGGGCGGTGCTGCAGCATCCGAGCTCAGTTATGGTGCGAAATTGGTGGAGATGGGTGGCGCATCCGAGTCATTTGAGGGGCTCTATGTTGATGGCTCAGTTATGAAGGTGATTTTTGGTGGTTTAATTGGTGCTGGTTTTTGGGTTCCATGGATGAATTTAATAGATTTAGGATTATTTTGTTGTTTAGAGGAAGATATGTTATGTTAGCTGGGGATGGGTAAGTAGACAAGGGTAATCTAGAAATTTTGCGTAAACCGTCTATTAACAAGCCGGAAAATAAGATTATCTACTATCGGTACAAAAATACGGTGGTCATCGGGGAGTATACTTGAAAGGTTGGGGGTTATTTGTAAAAACGGAAATACGTGATGGTTATTTGTAAAAATACGTAAATACATGGTGGTTATTTGTAATTTTTCCTTATATTTACGATTTTTTAGGGTAAAAATCTTGGTGTACCGATTCGTAGTAAGAGGTGGTCATGGGCTGGGCCGTGCCGTGGCATAAAATTAAGCCCAAGTGTGTGGGACGGGTCGGGTCATATGTGCGGGCTTATTTTATTGGCCCAAACCCGGCACACGCGAACTTAAAACGGGCTTTTGGGTCAATTTGGGCTTATAATATGTACTCTTCAAATGACTTTAGAAATCTCATTATATAACTAGATACTATGTCATCAAAAAATTTCATACAAAATTATGTGATTTGATCGGTATTGTCAATGTAAGAAGTATGAATGTACTTGAACAAATGAATTAGTGAAATGCGCATGCATGTAGTCACGTACGTAGTATTGTTACGATAATTTTCAACAAATGAACGTAACCTAACATGAAAAACTAGTGAAATGTGCATATATAATATAGTTTGAATATTACTAATTTTAACAAATAAAATTTTTTGCCTGTCATCTCAAGAAATTATTAATTTGAAGTTAGAGATGAGAAGAAGACAAAGGGTGCGGCTAATGATTAATTAAATGCACAATTTTTAGTAGTACAATACTCTTAATGTACTTAAGTACTGTGCTCGTTACGGGACAATTTTATTGTGAATTGAATATGTTCTTTGGTTAAAAAATATAGGCTTGTCATATTAATACAAGCAAACAAATTACTATTAAATGGCAGTTGATTTGTTTAATCTAACAAAATTTTGTTTATGTTCGGGTCGGACTGGGCTAAAATTTGGGCCTTAGAGTCGGCCCAAACCTGGCCCAATTATTTGATTCGGGTCGTGGGCTTTTCGGGCCTAAAATCAAGGCCCAAGCCCTAGGGAAAATCGGGTTGGGCCGGGTCAGGCTAGCGGGCCTGGACCATTTGATCAGCTCTAAATTCGCACCCTAGGCCAAACTAAAATTGTATACAGATTTTGGTGACTAACGAAATAGAATTGCTCGGGGATTTGAAACCGAAACCACCGTCAACTAGGGGTGAGCAAAACCGGGTACCCGATACGGTTTTAATAACCGTATCGGGTACCCGGTTTTTTTAAGGCTGAAAAATGATACCCGGATACGACCCGGTTTAACCGGGTACACGGTTTTTCCGGGTATACGAAAACCGGGTACCCGGAACCGGTTTAACTAAAATTGTAACTTTCTGACGAAAAAAATCCATCAGAAACAATTATAAAGTTACTAAAACAAAATCAATAGATACATTTATTTGTTACAGTATAAATCAAATTAATTAACAATCAGAAACAATTATAAAGATACTAAAACGAATATGTATAAATAAATACAAGATTAAAAGATGCATGCAGTAAATTAATTAAATAAATTGGGGTTTCTTTACACAAATTAAATCTTACTTAATTAAATAAAACGATGGAGCAGATCTGGAGAGGACGGCGGATGAATGATGGAGCGAAAGAGCGGAAGAGATTTGGAGAGGATGAACGATGGAGCGGATGAACGACAGAACGATGACGGCGGTGGAACGATTTAGAAATTTTTAGGGTTTATTTGAATGAGTAAATGAGGGAAGAATTGAAGAAATGAGGAATGAGGAATGAGTAAATTGAAGAAACGACTAAAATTAGTACGACTGTACGAGTCTTGGGCTTGGCCCATTAGCCATTGGAAGTTTGGAACGTGCTGTGTTTAATTTTTTTATTTTTATTTTTATTTTTTTTTATTTTTAATTAAACCGGGTCAAAACCGTATACCCGGATTTGATTTTCCCCGACCCGGACCCGGTACGGTTTGTCAATAAACCGTATCGTATACCCGGAAATTCGTATCGTATACCCGGAAAACCGTGTAATTAAAACCGTATACCGTATCGTATCCGTATATTAAAACCGTATCGTATATTTTTGCTCAGCCCTACCGTCAACCGTACCCCAACTTTACCAATTTGATTTAAGGCAACTGAAATCCAAACGAAAGATTTTTCAGGTCTACAATTCTACATATAATAAACTCCTACTTTTAAAATGTTTATCTCTTCACATAAAGGATAATATGTATTTCTCTTTTTCAGGTATGACTTTACACATATACATCCTATGTGACTCATACTTGTTGAAATGTATTGAACATTCGAACATGGGTGTTTGTGCAAGTGTCGAACCAGAATGTGTTAGAGCTAGGTTCATTATACTAGTGTTGGTTCATTGTATATTAATTACTGACATACTCTAGAATTTGCTAAAGTGTATTATACTTCGTATATATCTATATTATTTCTTGAAAGCATGAAAGCTTCCCAAAACATATGAAGTATTCCCCTTTCACTATATTTTGCACTGCTGCTTTTATGAAAAATTTGTATATCTGAATTTGAAAGAGACTTCCAAGTATTGTACACTTATCGACACATGCATCGACACATCGACATGAATATGCAAAAGTATAAAAAGAGTCGGAGTAATAATATTGTATTCAAGTTAGAACAATCTTAGATAGGGATGTCAGTGGGGTGAGTACAATTGGATACCGTCCCGCATCTCGCACCCGCCCCAATTAGAAGGGTATGGGTAGAGCTTTGGAGGGTGGTGGGGCGGCTACGGGTACAAAAATTATACCCACCATAGATAGTGGGGCGGGGATGGTTTTTGCGATCTTACCCACTTCATACCCGCCTATCCGCCAATTATAAAAAAAAAGTAATAGTAATGTTAATAATAGTTTTTTTACTAACTTCTTTGGTGAAAACTAGCTAGAATGATAAAAATAAAATTGAAAAATTGAAAATTAATAGTGATTAAAAAAAATTTAAAAAAAAAATTATCGAATAAAATTATGGTGTATTGGGTTAATGGGTAAGTGTGGCGGGTATGGTTTTATATTTTACCCGTTGGGATCGGTATGGTTTTGAAAACTTATACCCCCATGGATGGTGGGACGGGGATGGATACAAGAATTTCTTAATGGGTATGTATGAATACGGGGAGCCTATATCGACCACCGTCCCGCCCCAATAACATCCTTTAAATAAGACTAAATATTTTACACAAGTATAAAGCACAAGAGGTTACTACGTTTGGTTTGTCTGCCTTCACTCATAAGGCATGGGTTTGTTACAATGGAAATCGACGTGGTCAATAGTCCAAAAGAGAAACGAATGAATTAATGAATCAACTCTTTCATGCCTAAAGTTAATGTAATATACTAATTCAAGCACCTAAGCCATTTATAGATAGGACAGTATTTCTACATGAAAACTACTCCCTCTGTCCCGGTCAATTGTTTACCTATTCCATTTTAGGGTGTCTCAGTCGATTGTTTACCTTAAAGGTTTTTTTATATGTATCTTGATCATTCAATGAGACTATTATCCACTTATCATTCAATACCACTACCCACAAGGCCACAAATGGTCTCTCCGACTCACCCCTCTCATTGGTTTTTGTGCCAAAAGCGAATGGGAAAAAATTACGACCGGGACGGATGGAGTATATATTAAGTTATAATAAACAATAAATGTTTTGTTAATGTAACACCGAGTCGTAGAATTGTATGATCGTGTTAAGATTCTAGATAAGTAGAATAGAATACTCTTATACCTAGCATTGGGATCGCTCACCATTTTATGAATCGTAAAATCGTAAGATAGTAAGATCATTATCCGGAGCTAAACAACAATGGTATAAACCACTTGGTTCAAACCAAAACTCAAAGATTTGCCAGCAGAGCCATATATAAACGGATCAGTTAGTAAGGACTCAGATTAATGGCAACCGAAATTCTCAAGTTTCTTGTACGTGCATCCTATTCAAAATTAGTCTAAAAACAATTAAAACTGTACACAACAATAATAACTCTAAATATTTATAGCAACACAAGATTCTGCTACCAAGGCTATTATTTCAACCGTAAGTCTCCCTTGTGATCGATATTTTCGTCACACGCTTTCAAGTTTCAACGGGTCAAGTATCTTCCACTTGGTTTGATAAGACAAGCCTAGCGACTCACAAATGGTTTGTCTTTCCTACCCATGTGGGTATTATTTGACCCGTCACGTCACAAGCTTGTGATAGATATGTCCGTCACAGATGTTTTTGTTATTTCAAAGCAACAGAGGGCTGTCCAGGGAACCTTAAGAGAGTAAACTCAAATATCAAGTTCCCTAGTGACCCTTTCTTCCCTTCACAATCAACAACATTATACAAACCATCATAGACATACCTGGTCCTCCGAACCATACGGTTACGAGAGCGATCAAACCCGTCTTTCGTGTACCCCTTGACCACCCTAACAGGGTTTCTAACCTCCATGCTATTCCACAGTGCAAGGTTACCATCCTTTAGCTTTTGATCACTAACTAGCCCGGTCCTACCACACCGCGATTTTCCACCTTCCCCGACATATTTAAGTGTATTACGGTTATACATTTTGTCAGAATGTGTTTCATTAGCTACTATACAAGTAGCAATTCTTCTATCAACATGCCATATATGATCAATTCCATGCTCATATTTCCTATGCAACCCAACAATTACTAACTCTACTCTATACTCGAATGTATCTCCGACTTTTATCCCTGCAACTTCGCCAATAATCGGAGATAATTTCGTTACTTTCCCTTCTTTTGTTAATTCCTTCATTGCTCTACAATCAACCCTCACGGCATCTTTTTCGCTTTGCGAAATTGCCTTACACCTCTCTCGAAACAAACACAATACCTCGTTCAAATGTAAGTCTAGTTTCACTGTTTTATTGGTTTGTTTCTTCACTATAATTCTATCACACTCCCCTCCCATCCCTAGCTTACTCTTAACCGCGCCAACGCTTCGTCTCCTATAAATACTCGTTCCATCATCTAACCCTTTACTCGACTCCGGTCGATCAAGGTCTACAAAATCTTTAGTGTATTGTGTTCTCTGTTTTTTTGGGTAATCATAACATAAATTTGATTTATCCATTTTAGGAAATAAAAAATGTGAAGTTTAGTGATGCAAATCCCGAGTGGCTTACCTGGTATAGGTGGTTTGCAGGCTATCACGTATATCCGAGGGTTTACCGAGAGCCCATTAAAGGTAGCAGTTGTGGTTTCCCTCGTCACAGAAAAAAATGTATTAAACCCTAGTGTAGGGAAAATTTTTGATGGAAAATTGAAGAGGTTTGAGCTTAGGAAAAAATAGTTAAAAAGAGTAAGTTAAATTTAAAATGATGAAAAAAAGGTAATACTAATGAGATGTATATATAGGTGTAGCTAAAGAATGTCATGAACCCTTAGCTAAGTGAACAACCTAAATTAAATGAAGTTTGACATTTAGGCCTCTTTAGCTGATTAATTCTAATTTTGGAATTACTTATAACTTTTGTCATGAGTATTTTGTTTTGTGTGTATCTATACGGCTGAGTTTGTTTGGATACGAGTCCGTTGAATTTTTAGGGCGGTAAAACTCTTTCTTAAAGTTTAACTTATAATATTCTCATGATTAGAAATCGAAATATATGATTAAGTTAGAATAATCCCTCATAAGTAATTTAAGGGCTCATGGATTCTGTCACAAGTATTTAAGACAGTGTGGTTCACATAAAGGTATCAATATAAAAGCAGGAGTCAAATCGGGATGGTATATATGGGTTTGAAACGATTCCTTATACCTTATTTATGGTTCACTGGAATGAAAAATCATCTCCTACTTACTAAAAGAATAAGATATGCTTACATTTTTCCCGCCTAAAACATATTCTCCATTTAGATATAATCTCTATATAATTTTCTATTCAGATATAATCACTTATATATATTTGTCTATATACAATGTGTATGACTTTTTCATACCCTGTTTAATCTGAAGTCAGAAAATTCGTCTCTAAGTTTTTTGTGATAAAAAAATTCATTTTATTTTGTAAGATAAGTCGTAGCTAAAATATATGATATTAAAAAATTAAAAAATAATATCGTTAATTTTGCATAATAAAAATATTCTCATTAAATTACATTATTCATGGCATAACTTAATTCTATTAATTAATTTTGCTCTTTTAATATTGTTTTTCTCAAATCAAAATACAATGCTGAGATACGATAAAAACTTAATAATGTCAATTTACAATCAATAAATAATATATTAATAATAAGTAAAACTCTATAAATACCGTGCATGAGCACGGGGTCCATACTCGTTTTTATTTAATTGATATGGAGTAATTTATAATGTATTTATTTACTCCGTTTAAATTTTTATGCATTAATTAGGTAAAACTTGTATACATATTTTTTGCATATATTTTAATCTATTTTCAATGTCTTAATAGTTTGCTCTTAAATGGGTTAAATATGTCAAAAAGAAAATACAATGTATTTTTCACGGAAAATCTTTAAAAATAAATAAATTGATGGAGATTTCTATTTTGTAAGGAAAACTTATTGATTTTTTCACAATACATATTTTTTTATAATTCTCATCTTTAATTTAATATCCCCTAGCTCGCCTTGTATAGTAAACCAATATCTCATGGTTTTGAGGTATGAACATAAAAAAGCTTTTTTTTTTCCCCCATAAAACTCATATAAAGAATGAGTTTAACTCATACAAATTCATAATAATGACACTTTAAATGAATAACCAAACAGTAACCTAGAATAAGGAGGAAAATAACACTACAAAATAAAGTTCGAGTTGCGACGGATTATTCCGTCGCTAGATAGGGAATTTCCGTCGCTAAAGACTGATTTGCGACGGATTTGCGACGGATAGTGTCCGTCGCTTATTTTCGTCGCAAAGAGTAGTAATTGCGACGGATTATTCCGTCGCACATATTTGCGACGGATAGTCAAGCCTTTGCGACGGAGTAGCCGTCGCAAAAGTTGACTGACTTGAGTTGGGATCAAACAGAAAGTCAACTGTTGCGACGGAATTTCCGTCGCAAGTGTTAACATTCCGTCGCAAAAGTTGACTGAATGTTTGACAAGTCAAACATAAAATCAACGTTTGCGACGGAATTCCCGTCGCAAAAGGTTGACTTTTCGTCGCAAGTATTGACTTTGTGTTTGACTTGGCTGTAAGTCAGTCAATGTTTGCGACGGAATTTCCGTCGCAATAAAGCCTGTATTTTCCAGCATCCGCCTGTTTCCTGCATCCCCTTATACGCGTTAAAACGACAAAAAACCTGCAAATTACAGAAGTTTTCCAGCAGTTACGCGTCCAACAAAGTTACTAATTTAACACAAAACCAAAAAAAGTTTTGATTTTATATCATAAAAGTAATTAAAGTCTTACAAATAAAAGGTTCAAAGTACCAAATAGTTAACTAATCACTCAAGTCAGTGGAGTGATTGGAGGGAAAGGAGGGAAAGGGGTGAATGGGTTGGACCTAGCATTATCGCCCCTATCATCATCAAAGTCGTCTCGACCCTGGTTAGGACCTCCAGTTCTGCAGTTTTGAGTAGAATTTCTTGCAACCTGACTCAAGTACTCTTCTATAGCTGCAATCCTTTTAGCCTGCTCGTCGCGCTCTTGTCTAAGTGCAGCATTCTCCTTTGACAGCTTAGTAGCGAAACTTGGGGTGCCCTGAGTCGGGTTTGAGGTAGCAACAGGGTGCCTATGATGGTCAAACAAATGCTTCGCCGCTGGTCCCAATCCGTAGCATCTTCCTTTCTCGTCAAATCCAGTCTCCTCATAATAGATCTCATTATCGTCGATGTTTTCGACTCCTTGAGTTTGAAGCTCAGACTTCTTTGATATGATCTTATTCTGCATCACAAACAAGTTCAGAATTAGTAATTGTCATTTAAATTAAGTAGTTAATGTAATTAAATATATAAATGACAAATTAAACATAAATCACTTAACAAAAAAATGCATAACTTACATAGAGTTGAGCTGGTTTTTTTGATAACCATCCACGGAACGGGTGCTTCTTTGTCTTCTCTAAGACTTGCACCGCATTTGGGATACCAGTTGAAGATTTATCGACCTACAATTTAAATACTTGTTAGTATAACATATATATAAGTATTAAATTATAATTAGATAAATAAATAAAAAATGAAAGAAGATTTAGATTTACCATTTCGTCCATGATTCTCAAGGTGTTTTTTCTACCCATAATGTGAGTAGGCAACGCCTTTCCCTTCTCTTCACATCCCGATCTACGATTAGCCGCGCCAGATTGAGATCTCACAACGAAACCAGGATCTTCGACAGGCCTCTTCTTAAGCTTTCTAAACAAGTCCAAAGGAATCCAACTCGGCCTGTGCTCCTCGTCTTTCTGCGAGGCTCGGTAGATCATATGACGTAAACGGGTCTTCATGGCGTCTTCCCAAGATTTCCTTACCATATCTGTATGGCGAGGATCGAAAGAAACCTTTTGCTGTCATGATTAAAAACATAAAGTTAGGAAAATATTAAGTGAATAAATAAAAAAATAAAAAATCAATAACAAAGATAAATTGAGAAAAACAAATTTAAATAGATATAATTATAATATTTTAAATAATTATACCTCAAACCAGTTCCACCAAGACGACCGCAAATTATTTGACGCCTCTTTCCAACATGGCGCATGCTCCTTGTACCCGCAGATTATGGTCTCCGAGATCAGTTTAACCACATCTGCGTCACTGAACCTGAAATTAATAATCATAGTTAAATACATACATTATATATAAATATTATGATTTTTGAATAATCATAATTATGATTAAACAGTTAAAGTAAAAGTGAACTAGTCTTACCATACACCTGTTTCCTCATCCGGATCGAGGCGGACTCTGCGAGTAGTAGTCTCCACCAGTGGCGGTGGCACGTTCCTGTCATTCACTCGTTCATTCTCATCCTCCTGCCCTCTGTTTCCTACATTACTAGTACTACCTCTTCTTCGTCCTCCCGCCATATAGAGAAAAACTAAACTATTCAAAGTTGTCATGAATTAACAAACATGTATGTACAATTAAATGACAAGAAACTATATATTGGTATTAATAAATAATAAAAACTATAAATTGTTTTACAAACGACCACACATATAGAAAAAGTAGTTTCAACTAATATAAGAATTAGAAATAATCTTATTCATCATCACTACTTAAATATTGGTTTTCGGAAATGTTGTATTTAAAAAGGGAGTCTATAAAATCTTCTTCTTCCTCTTTATCTTCTCTTTATCTTCCTCTTTATCTTCTGCTCCGTCTTCCTTCCGCTTCTGCTCATCCTCCTTCTCCTCCTCTTCTACCTTCTCCTCATTATTGTCCTCTACTTGAGCTTCTTCTTCCTCCTCCTCTATAATTTCATTATCATCTGCCACTTCAATTATTGATAGTAGTGTCTCACTACTAATAACATCTTCTTGAAACGCAGATTCGACAATAGGTGCATCAACATGCGATCTGGCTTTAGTTTTGAATACTGCTGACCACTTATCTTTATCTCTTTTGATATTTGGATATGAAGTATAATAAACTTGTTCAACTTGATAAGCCAACACAAATGGATCATATTTCGGAAATTTTCTGCTTCGATTAACATCCACAAGTTTATAATCCTTATGTATTTGCATTCCTTTTTCAGAATTATCTATCCAATCACATTTGAATAAAATAACATTATATGTGCTTTTTTCGCCTGTGTACGACAATTCAACAACTTCGTTGAGTGTTCCATAGTAGTCAGCTCCCTCAGTCGAACTTACACATACTCCATTATTAAGTGTAGATTTTTCCAAATCTAACCCATCTTTGAAAGTGCGAAATTTGTATCCGTTAATGAAATAACGTTTCCATGTTCGCACCCTTTTCGAAGGACCTTGTGCTAAGGCTATGAGAACTGGATCTTTTAAGTTGTTTACCTATCATTGTTAAATTATTAACAAATTATAATACCTTCAGGTATTAAAAAAAAATTGAAAAAAAAGAGTAATCTGGTGTTAGTATGTAGTATGTACTTACTTGTCCTCTAAACCATTGGGGAAATCTTGTGTCAAATTTGTTCCAAATATCCTCGGCTGTGAGAAATTGGGGATATTCTGTTTTGATATAATTTTCAAACATCCTATATATTCATTATAAAAAATGTCGAATTAAGTAATAGTTTTTACATGCATGTTGTTATAATTAATTATTAATAATTAAAGTTTCAAAGGACGATTTTTTTACTTACACTTCGTTATGCTTCAATTCTTCTAAATCACAGTTAGATAAAACATATAAGTGTGCACGCTCATATTCGTTGTCTTCTAAAAATCTTTCACGACACTTTCCAGAACAAATTCCCCCGTGATCTTGAAAAATCTCGGGTAAAGTAGAATACGTAGGCTCTTTCGAGCGTACGTCGAGATACTTGGCTTTTGTGTCCACGTTCTCTTCAAAATAAAAGGAACAGAAATTGGCAATTTCTTCAAGCAAATACGCGTTGCATATAGAACCTTCAACACGCGCTTTATTTCCAATCTTTTTTTTCAAATGATTTAAGAACCTATAAAAAACTTGGATAAGTAGATAGACTGAAATAATTAAAGTAAAAGTTGGATAATTGTGGAATTAATTACCTCTCAAAAGGATACATCCACCTATATTGCACTGGACCACCCATTTTCAGTTCATACGGCAAATGAATTGGTAAATGCTCCATTGAGTTAAAAAAAGATGGTGGAAATATCTTCTCTAACTTGCAAATGATTTCGGCAATGTTGTTCTCGAGAGTAGTTATTTTTTCAACTTGTATCGATGAAGTACACAAATCTCTGAAAAATTGGCTAAGCTCAGTTATAGCATTCCACTCATTCTTCGGAAGAAGGTGCCTTAAAGCCACTGGAAGTAAACGCTCCATAAACACGTGACAATCATGACTTTTCAATCCATGTAGTTTCAACTCGTGTTTATCAACACATCTACTCAGATCTGAAGCATAACCGTCCGGAAATCTCAAATTGGATATCCAATCACACAACACCTTCTTTTGTTCTTTATTCAAAATGAATGAATCCATTTTTCGCTGTTTAGAACAAACGGTCAACATGTCCTCTTGTGCTTGTGGGGTAAACTTTGTCTTGTTTTTCACATTCATCACCGTGTGAATCAGTTGCTCGAAAAAGTTTTTCTCGATATGCATTACATCAAGGTTATGACGAATTAATAGTGTTCTCCAATAAGGAAGTTCCCAAAAAATGCTTTGTTTCCACCACCCAACTCGAGAAACTTTTAACGAGTCCAATTCAGCTTTACTTGCATCCACAACTTTGGGAAAATGCTTCACACAATCCCACACTTCTTCACCCGTTAATCTCGTAGCAGCAAAATCTTTCTCAACTCGTCCTTTTCGAAAATTAACTTTATCTTTGCGGAAAACATGATCAGGTTGTAAAAACTGTCTATGACAATCAAACCAACTCCATTTTTTACTTTTATAAAGCCAAAACGACTTAGTCTCCTTCTCCATACAATATGGACACGCATGTTCACCAGCAGTTGACCAACCCGATAACATGCCGTAAGCAGGAAAGTCATTGATAGTCCATAATAGTACGGCTCTAAGATCAAAGTTCTGCTTTCTAGAGACGTCGTATGTGTACAACCCTGTCTCCCACAACTGCTTCAACTCGCGAATTAACGGTTGTAAATAAACGTCAAGAAATTTTTTGGGACTGTTCGGACCGGGTATAAGTAATGATAGAAACATAAACTGTCTTTTCATACATAGCCAGGGTGGTAAATTGTATGGAGTGAGCATTACCGGCCAGCAGGAGTACGACTTTCCGTATTGACCGAAAGGTGCGAAACCATCAGTACAAAGACCAAGTCGAACATTTCGAGGCTCACTTGCAAAAGAAGGATGAATGCGATCAAAATGTTTCCAAGCCTCGCCGTCACTTGGATGAGACATTATCCCGCTGACACGTGGATTTTCATGATGCCACCGCATCTCTGCCGCAATTAGTTTTGTGGCATAAAGTCGTTGCAAACGCGGTCCTATTGGGAAATAAGTTAAAATATTTTTCCCAACCCTTTTGCCATTTGCATTCTTTTGTTTTTTATATCGATCTTTACCACATTTTCTACACTTATCGAGAAGACTATCATCATCCCAAAACAACATACATCCTATTTCACACGCATCTATCTTTTCATAAGGCAGTTGAAGAGCTTTAAGAATATTTTTGGTTTCATAGAAGTTACGCGTCATAACATGATTTTCAGGAATAATGTCCCCTATAAATGACGCGATACCATCTACACATTTGTGGGGTAAATTGTATTCACATTTCAAAGTTACCAACCGGGAAGCTGACTGCAACAGAGAGATACGACTCCCCTCATACACCGGTTTATTGGCATGTTCCAACATTTTGAAAAAGGCTAGTACATTAGGATTTGGAGATTCATCAACCACTTCGGCGTCAACATTTTCCATTATAATTTCATTAATGTTGTCGCGCAACGCATCCTCCACCATATCCCTATAGGGATTGTCAGACCTCTCCTCAACGGGAAAATTTTCACCATGGCACACCCAATCATAATAGTCATCACAAAAGCCCCAAAGCCCTAGGTGTTTTCGTACTTCTTGTTCGACTAAAAATTTGCGATTTCTACACTTTACACATGGGCACCTAATTTCCTTACATCTACCGTAATCTTCTTGATTCTTAACATAATTAATGAATTCATTAACGCCCTTTACAAACTCCTGCCTTAATTTTTTATTACAATCCAATCTTTCATACATCCATGCCCGTTGTACTCTTTTCATTTCAAATCTACATACACGTTTATAATTATTATTATCGACTTAAATAAATATTCAAAACAATAACAACAAGAACTAAAAGTTTACTAATAGCAACAATAACAACAATAACTACTAATAATAGTAACAATAACTCCTATTACACAAACAAACAACAAACAACAAACAACAAACAACAAACAACAAACAACAAACAACAAACAACAAACAACAAACAACAAACAACAAAGAAACAAACAACAAACAACAAACAACAAACAACAAACAACAAACAACCTCCAACCTTCCAACCTCCAACCTCCAACCTCCAACCTCCAACCTCCAACAACAACAACAACAACAACAACAACAACAACAACAACAACAACAACAACAACAACAACAACAACAACAACATCTTCCACCTGCAAAAAAAAAGTAATATTCGAGTTCATGGGGTCCTTATCTCTCCAACCTAAACCCATCTTTGAATCTTTCATACCATTAGTAAATACTAATCATTTAATTAATTGTTATGAGACGAAAATTCGGCAGCAATTCCCTACAGTTCTCCAAATACACAATGTTGAATGACTTGTCACTCTCCATATGTATTCAGAGAACATTAAAGGAACTGTCAACCAAACTTAATCGTCAAATAACAATTAAAAAAATGATTAGTATTTACCACCTAAATGGCATTAAAGATTCAAAGACAGTCCCAAAACGGGGACTATTCAAGAATTACACCTAATGCGTAATTCTTGAACGGGTACTAAGTCTATCATATATGAACAACATTTCCTTAATAATTGTGACAAAAGTAAAGCACGACAAATGACCGGGACGGAGGGAGTAATAATAATTATCTATATTAATAATTACAACAATTCAAAGGAGGGAGGGTGGCAGTGGGGTGGGGGCGGCGGCAGGGGGATTTAATCCGTCTTAAACTTAAGTGAGGAGATAAGTGAGGAGATAACCCACTTACACTTTATTTGCCCTTTATGAGGAAGATTTAATCCGTCTTAAACTTAAGACGGGTCGATCCGTCTTCAATCAAAATTTGGGAAAAGGTAGTAACTTACTAACATATTCACAACTTGAATACTCATCAATGAGGGGAAAGAATGAGGGGTGGTCCGGTGGGTGGCAGAGGGTGGTCCGGCCAGGGGCAGGGGAAAGGGGAAAGGGAAAGGGAAAGGGAAAGGGAAAGGGAAGGGGAAAAGGAGGGGGTGGTCCGGTGGTGGCAGCGGGGTCCGGCCAGGGGCAGGGGAAAGGGGAAGGGGAAAGGGTGACCAAGGGAAGGGGAAAAGGAGGGGGGTGGTCCGGCCGGTGGTCCGGTGGGTGGCCGGAGGGAACAAAACAAATGAAAACATAAATAAGAGAAGAAAGAGAGAGAGACCTGAGAGAGAGGAGGGAAGAACTTAGTGGGTCGTCGAGGTGGTCCGGTGGGTGGTCGTCGTCGTTGTTGTTGTCGTCGTTGTCGTCGTCGTCGTCGTCGCGCGTCGTCAAGGGGATTTAGGTTAGGAAAATGATTTCGGTAAAGGGGAAGAGACGCGTGGGTAATTATTTAAAAGACCCTGCGACGGAATTTCCGTCGCAAATCCGTCGCAGGAATGACACGTGTCAGCCAGCTATTTACCTTTGCGACGGATTTTCCGTCGCCAGTCCGTCGCAAATTAAGGATTGCGACGGATATTCCGTCGCAGAAAAAACACGTGTCTTCGCCTTCAGATCAATTTGACAGTCAATTATTCATCTCTGCGACGGAAAATCCGTCGCAAGTCCGTCGCAGTATCTTTTTTAGCGACGGATATTCCGTCGCAATTCCGTCGCAAACGTTCCCGCCATGTGAAAAGTTGGGCGCCATATGTGAAAATGTATTGCGACGGAATATCCGTCGCAAATCCGTCGCAAATAGTAATTCCCGTCGCAAAATCCGTCGCAAGTATGTTTTTGCTACGGATTACATGTCCGTCGCAAAATTTCCGTCGCTAATACACTAAATTCTTGTAGTGTGATATGTCGAGAACTTTGAAAGGACCCGACCATCTCGATCGTAGCTTCCCCGGAAACAACTTGACCCTAGAATTATAGAGTAAGACTTGATCACCCACTTTTACATCTTTATCAACCAATTTGGCGTCATGCCATTTCTTTGTTTGCTCCTTGTAAATCTTTGAGCTCTCGTAGGCATCAAGTCTTAGTTCTTCAAGTTCACTCATTTGGAGAAAACGTAGCTCTCCGGCCATATCAATGTCAAAGTTCATTTCCTTTAAGGCCCACCATGCCTTGTGCTCCAACTCAATTGGCAAGTGACAAGCTTTGCCATAGACAATCTTGTAGGGAGTTGTGCCGAGGGGAGTTTTGAAGGCGGTGCGAAGGGCCCATAGAACATCCGGGAGCTTTTGGGACCAATCCTTTCTACCTTTGCTAGTGGTCTTCTCCAAGATGGCTTTTATTTGACGGTTTGAGACCTCCACTTGCCCACTTGTTTGAGGGTGGTAGGCAAGAGCGGTCTTGTGAGTGACACCATGGGAAGAAAGCAAGATCTTGAAAGTGCTCTTCTTAAAGTGCGAACCCCCGTCACTAATCACCACTCTCGGGGTCCCAAATCTTGGAAAGATGGTGTTTTTGAAGAGATTGATAACAACTTTAGCATCATTTGTTGGGGTAGCAACGGCTTCAATCCACTTGGACACATAGTCCACCGCTACCAAAATGTACTCATTCCCACAAGAGTTGGGGAATGGTCCCATGAAATCAACTCCCCAACAATCGAAGAGCTCGATCTCAAGAATGTTTTGAAGGGGCATCTCATTTCTTTGACTTATATTCCCCGTTCTTTGGCATCGATCACAAGATTTGACAAAGTAGTGGATATCCTTGAACATAGATGGCCAAAAGAAACCACCTTGTAACACCTTTGCAATGGTGCGAGATGTACCAAGGTGGCCCCCATAGGCCGAGTTGTGAATTCGATCGACTATCTCCATGCCTTCTTCCCTAGGAACACATCTTCGAAACATGCCATCACCACACTTGCGAAAAAGATGTGGGTCATTCCAAAAATAGCGTTTTGAGTCATGCTTCAACTTCCTTCTAGCTCTAGCATCCAACTCTTCCGGAATGAACCCGCTCACAATCAAATTTGCCAAGTCCGCAAACCATGGTGATTTACCACCTATCATCATCAAACTATCTTCTCTCAACCACTCATTGATCGGGCCACTCTCATGTTTCAACCCATGATCTTCGGTAGTCAATCTAGATAGGTGGTCGACAACAACATTCTCCGACCCCGCCTTGTCTTTAATTTCCAAGTCAAACTCTTGAAGTAAAAGAACCCACCTCAAGAGCCTTGGCTTTGCATCCTTTTTCACTAACAATTGTCTCAAGGCGGAGTGATCCGAGTATACCACAACCTTAGAACCAACAAAGTATTGCCGGAACTTTTCCACGGCATGAACAATGGCTAGCATTTCCTTCTCCGTCGTAGAGTAGTTGACTTGGGCTTGATCTAGAGTTTTGCTTGTGTAGTAGATTACATGGTGCCTCTTATCCACAACTTGGCCAAGCACCGCCCCGACCGCATAATCGGAGGCGTCACACATAACTTCGAAGGGAAGGCTCCAATCCGGTGAGCGGATTATGGGAGCCGTCACAAGGGCCTCCTTCAACCTACAAAAAGCACTCAAGCAAAATTCATCAATACAAATGGTGTGTCTTTGAGAAGAAGAGAAGTTAAAGGCTTGGCAATTTTAGAAAAATCTTTAATGAAACGTCGGTAAAAGCCCGCATGGCCTAGAAAGCTTCTCACTCCCTTCACATTTGTAGGGGGTGACAAGTTTTCTATCACCGAAACCTTAGCCATATCAACTTTTATCCCTCTCTTAGACACGATGTGGCCAAGCACAACTCCCTCCTCCAATATAAAGTGGCATTTCTCCCAATTGAGGACGAGGTTGTGCTCCTCACATCTTTGCAAAACATGAGACAAATTCAATAGCCCAAGATCAAATGAGTCTCCATGGACACTAAAGTCGTCCATGAAGACCTCCATACTCTTCTCAAGAAAATCGGCAAAAATTGCCGTCATACATCTTTGGAAAGTCCCCGGAGCATTACAACGCCCAAAGGGCATCCTCCTATAAGCATAAACTCCTATGGGACAAGTGAATGTGGTTTTCTCTTGGTCTTCCGGGTGTATGGGGATTTGGAAAAACCCGGAATAACCATCTAGAAATGAATAGTAAGAATGCCCCGCCAACCTTTCAAGCATTTGGTCAATAAGGGGGATGGGGTAGTGGTCTTTGAGGGTGGCGGCATTTAATTTGCGATAGTCAATGCACATCCGCCACCCGGTCACGGGTCTAGAAGCTAAGAGAGTCCCATCCTCTTGTTCCACCATAGTTACCCCTCCTTTCTTGGGCACTACATGGACGGGACTCACCCAAGAACTATCGGTTATTTGGTAGATAATCCCGGCCTCTAACAACTTCATCACCTCATTTTTCACCACTTCCGCCATCTTAGGGTTCAACCTACGTAGTCCATCTACCTTAGGTTTACTACCCTCCTCCAAGACAATCCTATGCATGCAAAGATTAGGACTTAAACCTTTGATATCATCAATGCTATATCCAAGTGAGCCCCTATGAGTTTTCAAGATTTTCAAAAGTTCAAGTTCTTGGTCTTCACACAAATTAGCATTAATGATAACGGGATAAGTCTCTCCCTCACCTAAAAAAGAGTACTTAAGTGAGGGAGGTAAGGGCTTAAGTTGTACCTTTTGAGGGAGAAGGCCCTTCACCTTCTTCAAGAGTTCATCATCTACCTCATGGTCATCTCCCATCTCCTCATCATGGAGTGCCACTTGTAGAGCTTCTTCTTCACATTTCTCTTCTTCATGCACCCTTTCAACCACTTCCTCTATGACTTCTACCGAGCAAGCTTTGTGAAACATTGGTCCCTTCACTAGATGAGGAAGATTAAATTCAAGGGTTTCGTTCCCCACCCTAAAGGTTAGCCGCCCTTCCCTCACATCAATGAGGACTCCTCCGGTAGCCAAAAAGGGCCTACCGAGGATGATGGGAGTGTGGCTATCCTCCGGGATATCTAGGACAACGAAATCCGTGGGGATCAAAAATTTGCCAACTTTAACGGGTACTTCCTCAAGCACACCCAAAGGTTGCTTAACGGACTTATCCGCTAGTTGTAGAGTCATAGAAGTGTGGGTTAAACTATCAAGTTCAATTCTTTTAGCAATAGTTAAGGGAATGACACTTACACTTGCACTGTTGTCACATAATGCCCTTGAAATCATGACTCCCCCCACAACACAAGGGATAGAGAAACTTCCGGGGTCCCCAAGCTTTTTTGGCATTTTGAAAGAGTTAGGATTAATGAGGAGAGCACTACACTCCGCCTCCATAATCATAACATCTTGGGTACCCAAAGTCCTCTTATGAGTCAAGATGTCTTTTAGAAATTTTGAGTAAGTGGGCATGTTCAATATAACATCGGTGAAAGGTAAGGTCACTTCAAGTCCCTCAAGCATGTTTCTAAATTGGGTGAACTTGAAGTTTTCCTTAGTTTTCAAAGCTCTAGAGGGGTAGGGGATATCGGAAACAACAAGTGGAGAACTAAAAGATACCTTTGGAATGGGAGTTTTCTTGGTTACCTTAGCTCTTGATATTGGTTGTACCTCTACTCCTTCATCATTGGCATCCTTGATCATCTCCTCCTCATAAGGCATAATTTCGACATACCCATCTTCTCCCTCTTTGGGTTGATCATCTTCACCCTTGCCATCATCTTTTAACTCCAAGGTGGGAGTCAAAATGGGCTCTTCGGTTTCATCACCCTCCTCAACATGCTCATCATTTGGAATCTCATCATTCATCATATCCATGTAGGGGTTATCAAGCATTAGTCCACTTCTTAAAGTCGCCGCACATGCGTGGTGGCTTGATGAAGCATCCTTGGAGCTTTTTCCTTGAGCAAGTAGACCTCCCGGAGGCCTTTGAGGATTGTTCAAAGCTTGAGAAGCTAACCTAGCTTCCAATTCTCTTACCTCCTTTTTGTGAGCATTAGTGACATTTTGCAAAGCCAAGTTGTTTTGGATTTCCATGTTTTTGACTAGTTGCAAAACTTCACTCATTGAAGTTTCATTGTCTTGATGAGGTTGGTTTGTTAAAGGGAGGGCAAATGCATAGTCATTTCGACTACTTGAACCTTGGTTGTTGCTTCTTTGGTTGTTAAAGTTTCCTTGTTGGTTGTTATTGAAATTTCCTTGTTGCCCCCTTGAACCTTGACCATTGAAATTTGACCCTTGGTTGTTGTTGAAATTTGACCCTTGGTTGTTGTTGAAATTTGACCCTTGGCCTTGGAAAGATTGATCGGGAACCCCTTGACTTGCTTGATTGTTTTGATTGCCTTGGTAAAAATTACCTTGGCCTTGATTGTTGAAGTTTTGGTTCCCTTGATTTTGATTCCAATGTCCTTGACCTTGATTCCAATTACCTTGGTTTTGGAAGTTACCTTGGTTATTGTAACCTTGATCATTGAAGTGTTGATTTTGGAATTGGTTTGATCCTTGACCTTGTTGAGAGTTGTTGAATTGATTGTTATAGTTTCCTCTTGAAAATTGACCTCCTCCTCTAGGTTGGGAAAAACCCGGAGGGTTGGAAGGTTGAGTTTGTGTGTGTTGTGGGTTTAACACATTTTGGCTTTTGTAGCTCATGTTTGGGTGAAATTTCGAACTTGGATGATAGAAATTGGAATTTGGGTTGTAAGCTCCTTGACTTTGGAATTGAGGCCTTGAGGGCCGTGGGTTGTTGTTGACTCCTTGAAATGCATTCACATGTTGATAGTCATTTCCTCCTTCATTGTTATAAGATACATTGTTCCCACAAACTTCAAAGGTGTGTCCATACCCATTGCAAATTTCACAAGTAGGGGTTTGATAAGCTTCCACCATGGGAGGTGCA
>JAIUZE010000509.1:0-30754 GCA_022085475.1 Heliosperma pusillum
CTACCCTCTCTAAAACAGCCTCCATTTCCATTTGAGTTGTTTTTCAGTTTAAGTGAACCTAGGTTAACATCCATCAAAACTTGTAAACCTTAGTAGTTTACACTCCACAGGGTTTGGGCCGGGGTGTTACAGGACACGCGTGGGCTTTCGTGAAAAGTAGGCGTACAAGTGGGATTAGCTCATACCAGAGGCGCCAGTAGGGCAGAGCATGGGTAGGATTAGGGGTGAGCAAAACCGGAAAACCGTATCGGGTACCCGGTTTTTCTAAGGCCAAAAATTAATACCCGGATACGACCAGGTTTAACCGGGTACCCGGTTTCCGTATACCCGGTTAAACCGGGTACCCGAAAACCGTATACCCGGTTCCGGTTTAATTAATAATGGTCAAAAATCAAAAATTGATTTCACAAAATTAGTAACGACCCATTACTAGGATGCCTATATAATCTATTCGGCCTATTATTACGAAACATAACAACTTGCAAAGTTAGTTTTCAGATGACAAAATTCAAACTTTCATCGCTTCACATAAAACTTTGACACTCACAAAGTAGTTACATATATTGCAAGTTTCACATCCAAAGATTGACCCACAAAGTTTCACACAAATAGTCCATATCAAACCCAAAGTTTCACATACAACTTTTTTTTTGTTATTTTTAATTAAACCGTGTCAAAAACCGTATACCCTGTTTTGATTTTCCGCGACCCGGACCCCATACGGTTTAATTAAAAAGCGTATCGTTTACCCGGAAATTCGTATCGTGTACCCGGAAATTCGTGTAATTACAACCGTATACCGTATCGTATCCGTATATTAAAACCGTATCGTATATTTTTGCTCAGCCCTAGGTAGGATATTGGATCCAAAGTGCTAGTTCGGATCAGATATCCATATTGGAAATTCCGGAAGTTAGATATCCATATCCGCACCAAATGTTTTGGGTATCCAATAATTTTCAGGTATCCAAAAAATCAGATCGGATGCACATATCCATATGTTGGAATTTAATTGAAAATAGTTTAACCACTATCATATTCATCGTCTTACATAATGATTTTCTTTTGTGCTTATTGTATGATCTTGAAATAAAATGTAAGGACATAAAATGTAAGTAACACTTATATATTTTTCTTATCGGAAAAACAATTGGAACAATTTAAATATAATAATCTAACATTGTCATGTTGAGAATTTCATACAACCCCAATATAAGGATTTCAATTAGACCTGTCAAAATACGACCCGACCCGAAAACCCGACCTGCTCAACCCGGTTTTGTAGGGTAAAAGACCCGTAAATCTTGACCCTCGACCCAAATGACCTGTTTATTTTAGGGTCAAACCCGACCCGACCCGTTCGACCTGAAATGACCCGTTATTTTAAATTTAAAAATTAAATTAAAATCGATTTTATATTACTTTTATATCATACAATAATAGATAAAAATCAAAATAATTTAATTTTAATAAATTTTTTAATATAAGTACGATAAATAATGAATATAATCATATTAATGATATAAAATACGATTTAATTATAAAAAAGTATATTTTTTCAGGTGAAAAATGATAATAAATAAGAAGTTATAAACTTTTTTTGACCCATATTCTAACCCTAACCCGACCTGAGACCCGTATGACCCGGCCCGTATTGACCCGACCCGTAACCCGACCCTCCCGACCCGTTTGACAGGTCTAATTTCAATCTAAACACACTCATTAAATACAAATTAGTAATAAACAACAAGGAAAAAAAACTAAATAATTGAAAAATATAGTTTCGAACCAGATCAGATATTCAAGTGTTTTAATTCCAATATCCATACCTGTTTCAAACTTAACTTTCAGATCGGATATCCAAAAGTTTGGATCTGATTCAGATTGGATATCAGATCGATTTGGATAGTTAGATTTTTGCTCAGCCCTGCTAAAGGGGTACAATTAAGAATTTTCTAAGTATTAAATTTATGTATTTTTTTTTTCACAATGTGCTCCACATATCAAAGATAGTCACATTGCAATTTGTGTTGCACATCCTGTCTTATTTGTGATGGTCACAAGCTGGTGACTTTTCACAAGTAACAACCCTCTTTCACTTGCTCCTTTCACTTGTCTCTTTGTCTAACATCATAAGCTTGTGGCGGATTTTGTCCGTCACATATGACTATATGAGAATTTGGATTGCCGTATGGGCCTTATGTACAAAAATGAAGACGATTATTATTTTACAGCAAGTCTCTCTTGTGACGTACATATCCGTCACAAGTTTGTAACGGGTCAAGTATTACCCATGTGGCTAGATGAAACAAAATAGAATGCTACTCCCTATTCCCTAGGTACTTTGCTTTTGTCTCATCTACCCACATGAGTAGTTCTTAACCCGTGACACACAAATGAGAATTTGTGATTAATTTAAGTATTAAACGAGGTAGGTGAAAGAGGGACAATATCACCTACCAAATGGTGTCCCACCCACTTATACGACATTACGATAATTCTGCCGACACTCACGTTCACGCAGCTTTCTAATTTGATGCTACAAACTCAGCTCACTAGTTCGCTCAGAATCAATGACTTACGCAAAATCCTTCTCATCCACAACTTCTTCTTTCCTTCATTCTTCATCGTTATTTAGGATAAGTCGGTCTTGCTTCAGACGGACCATTTTGGTCTGAAACAATAAGATGAGATTTTGTAACCACTTTACAGTTAGATGTAATCACTATTGAAAACAAGTTGATATAAGCTGTACTTACATTTTATCAAAAAGTGGCAACATAATCCCATCTTATTTTTCAGACGAAAATAATCCATCTGAAATAAAAATTTGCGAATTTGGATCACTAGTTCACCTTTGCCATTATTTTGGATTGTCCCATTTTGGATAGTTTTGCAGTTTTGCTACATACCTGATACTCTGATAGGCTGATACCTACATGAGTACATTCTTTGATAGATTAGACAACAAATTTCATTTTACTGCCATTTATTCATCTTTAGTCCCGGTCAGTAGTTTATACTTATAGTAAAAGTTCGTTTTTATCAGAATTTTAATTCAATCCTACTATTTTACGATCCAAACATGATTAACTGATCACGATCCCAAGATTTTATTCATGGTTGTAGAATCTTACGATCATATTCAATTGAAAATTTATATAGGTAATATCATAATACGATCTTACGATTTAATTCGGCCGTAAAAGAATAAATATATATTTTTATATAATGACTTTGTAAAACCCAAATTTCGTTGAAGTTGTAAAAACATACTAATACAATGATTCTAAAATCATTAATTATGCATATATTATGGATAAAATTAATAAATAAGTGCTTTAATATTTAATTACACACTACATATTTACCAAATAAAATACTCCGTACTATTTTTAGTTTGTAGAATTTTACAATCCTACAACCCAATTTTACCAATTCAATCCTACACACTCCAATCTCCATCGATTCAAAGTGGAATCACGATCTAACAACATTGAGTGGAACTATATTAAATCATGAAATGGGACTAGGGTAAGTACTCCGGATGAAGAGAAATTAAAGGGTAACATAGGACTCAGTAACATACTATGGATTATTACATTGAGATAATTTGATCATAACTTAATAATTATATCCGAACTTAAATAGCAATTTAATAATTTCGGCATTTAGCACTAGAAGCTTTGAGTTCTAGAAACTAAATGAGGACAAGCCAATGCCATCCAACAGAATAACAAACTGAATAACTGACTGGCTGAAATTCTGTTAGGTAGCCTTAACAAGTATTTTGGTCGAAAAGTTTATTACATAGAGTTGAATGGTATACATAGAATTATCAGTAAGTGGATTGTATGTACTAGCACAAATAATGTAGTTTTTGAGCTTCACAATAAAGTTTTTGAGTAATCATTGCATTTTATCATTAGCTTTTGACAAAAAAGATTATACATTTGAGGTAGTACATCATGTATAATCTACTAACGGCTAGCTTTTGTCATTTGATGTATAAATCATTTCTCTCTCTTAAATCTTTTTTCCAAGGAAAACTCCGTAATTTTTCCACAACAAATTGTCAATAAAAAAATAAATTCAATTATCTTCTCAATTTAGGGATTCCTATTATGTTTTTGTGAGTTCTCGATCGATTTTTGATCCCTTATATCTCTAATCTACCTATAGTTTTCTCAAAGAATTTGCTAAATCGGTCTACATTTCTAAGCCCCTATTTTGAACGGGTGCTTGATCTCTACACTCTTGCACAAAATGGTTTTCTTGTGTAAGGATTATGTGACTTGGATCAAATCCAACTTGAAATAAGTAGGCAAATCAAATTGCTCATAGATATAGATGTAAATAAATTACCATATCTCTAAGTATAACACATTAAAAAGACATAAAGTTCAACGACGGCAATATGGCTTGGAAAAACAATAATGATACTCTTCCGCCTCGATCCTTTGTTTACATTTTATATTAACTGTGAGGGTATTTTAATCAAAGCAAACAATCAATTGATTGAGATGAAGGAATACAAGTACTCCGTATATAACAACTCAAATGGTTAAAAAATGTGTAATTTGAGGGACTTAGAATCAAATCAGTGGAGGATCTTAGTTATGCAATTACTTTGTATATAAATGATTACTCAGCCCTCCATGACTCGATGGTTGCGTGCAAGTATTCATTATGTTAGATTAATTGTTTACATCTTGACCCATTAATTTTTATTTCAAGATCTGCCACTGTTCTACTATTTGGGGTGCAATCCAAACCGCATACTGCAAATATTTTGTCCCCCTTGGAAGCTACAAATCTTTAAATCGGCTAAAAAAGAGTAAAATAACATGAAAACGATTCCATTGTATGTATACAACGGTCTCATGTAACCTTGTCTAACCGAAAAGCATGAGTCGCCACTGATACGATATAGGAGTAATTGATTTCTTGATAAATCAAACGGCAAAACTAGAGAGGTAAGGTCTAAGTAGTAAATGCAGAGCGATTAAGCAGATTAATTACGGAGTACCAAAATTGGTTTACTCCATCTACTTTCGACACAGGACCTGCATAATAAACGACATAAGTAATTAAACATATGAACAGGAGCAAATAAAAGGCCCTCCGATCCTTCGTCATCCAATTATATCACAATCAAGCCATATCTCTCAGATTACTTTAACGTGTGCTGATCACAATCTCATCCCCTGTGATGCTCCAACCATTCATTTAACCGCAGAAATGCAACATTTCCTGAATGCTAAATGACCCGTTATGAAAACGGCAGCAAAGATTGAATGAACCGGCTACAACTTCAGAATACAAGAAGCGCATGCAGCTTAGCGAGTCATTTTGCTTTGTTTCATCACTGTCCAAAAGCCGACATTAAGAAAATATACTCCACATTGCGCAAGAAGAACCTACACTAACAGTTTCCAAAAGCAACAATAGCTGCCGTCCTTTCCAAGGTAACTCACAGAATCTGTTACTAAGTTTTTCATGAAGCTTAACAGATTCAATCAATCGTGAAGAAAAATATTTACTCTGTAAAACCTAGTTCAAAGAATCATCCAGCCACATAACCGGTTTGACAGCTATCCAGCTTCTTCTACTTCATACAATCTTTTCACGATCTTCTCTTCAAGGGAAAAATTTGAAAAATCACGAGCCTGTTTACAATGGAAACGCATCATGGGCGTCAAAACTAAAACATGAAAATACTGCCAGAAAGCCATAAACACAGCAAAAGTTATCAGTCGAATTCGCCGGATGAACAAAATGGCTCTACAGGGATAGTTGCAACTTGTAAATAATATCTGAGCAACATTTTTCCAAAGATATCAGCAGGTCCAAGCTACAAGTGCTCTGACTGTTCAGGACATAAATCCTGGCCATTTTACCTTCACTGAAAGCAATCTAAAGAGAGTACTTGCAACTTTCACCACATGTATATGTAAACTTGAAATTATTTCACAACTGTCGACCAAATCGGAATTCATACGCTACTACTCTAGTAATCTTTATTTCATTTTTTTACGTTGTGATTTGACCCATGTCTCAAATCGAACTGAGTGTTACCTGACATAATCACATAAACTCCTTTAATCAAATTAATCATTAGACTCATAAGACTAACATATCAAAGGGTATGACGTGAACCAATGGTCATAAATGCTTAAAAGCTAACATGGATGTCCTATGAAATTGTTCAGATATGAGATGGAGCTTTAAACAGAGAGCATGTTGGTAAAATGAACTCTGGAGTATATTTTTCTAACCAGCATATACATCCCAAAATCTATACACACACCATCAGAAAACATGACCGGGATTCAGGAGAAAAGAACTACTGCACTCTAACAGTAATCACGATAAAAAAAACAGCATGTATTGATAAACACATGAAATACAGTAAGATAACTCATTCTAGACTTATAGGAGGCATCCACTAGGCAAGTGGGTGATTGGTCAGGTATAAGTTTCAACATACGCTCAAAGCTACAATCACGATCAAACTGCAGCATGTTTTGATAAACAAATATTGTTGCTTTGGAACTATTTTCATACCGAAGACTTTAGCCCGTGTAATGATGGTCAAATTGTGTGAAGAAATAGGTAGTTCAAAAGAAGAATAGAACAGAACTTCCTGTGTTACCCACAACACTATGATTGTGTATAATAAGCTATAATGGCATGGAGAATCTGGCAGAAAGTCAAATACATTCAGTATAATTTTAGCTTACCATATATCAGTCACCAAACAAATCGTCGTCATCGGTCGCTAGACTGTTGCTTCTTGACGAGGCACCTGAAGAACCAACAGCCTTTGCCAATGTGCTATTGGACGTCGGTGGTTCCCCACCGCCAGAGCTACCCGACAAGTTTGCCCATGATGAGCCCACCTTTACAGAGGAATCTCCATACAGATCACCAAACAAGCCACTCTTTGAAGTGTTGGTATTTTTTACCTTGGTCAAGACTTGTTGTAGTTTATCAGTGACGCCTTTAGGAGAAATAATATCATCCTTGACTGATGAATGTTCTTTCCCTTTTGGTATCATCGTAGTCTGCACTAACGATTCGTATTTTCCCACAAGACTTCCCTCTTTTAGGCCAAGAGGACCAGGTTGTGTTTCTACATCAGCACCATCAGAAACACCGACGACTTGAATCAGCTCACCCCCAACCTGGTCTCTGAAAGCAACTCTCGTCTTCCTTATTCTTTTGGCTGGTCGTTCTTGTGATCTGTTATCATCTTTGCATCTTGATTCAGCAACAGTATCTGTAGACCTGGATATGTCTGCTACGCTGATACCGTAACGGTTTAACAGCGTGTTATAAGCCACAACAGCATCTTCATCAGAAGGGTCCGGGGGTGGAGGCAGATTGATCTCTGCAAGCGAAGGAGTAGGAGAGAAGAGTGCTGCTTCATTTTTTCTCAAAACATAGGTTCTAGTAGAAGCAGCAAAGCGCAGTGACTGTCCTACTTCAAGTTCAACTGGAGAATCCTTGGTTAATCTCTCGTTAGCGACAAAGGTACCATGAGCGGATCCCAAATCCACAACAAAAACACTACCGTTTTTATGAGGAACAACAGCAGCATGCTGACGAGAAACAGACTGGTGATCAAGAACAAAATCACAAGTATGGAACTGTCTTCCAAAGATGTGCTTGCGTTTCTGGAGATTGATTTGGTCGAGGACGACTCCGTCTTTCAAAACCTCGAGGTAAAAGAGACCAGGGCGAGGTTCAATGGCCCAATCGGGAGGCTGCCATGTAGATTGGGCTCCGCCAAGTTGGGTAAGTCGGGGTGCATCCGAGTCTGAGGCATGAGTATTAGGTGGAACTGGAGCAAAGGAAGACGAAGATGAACTAGGTTGGGAAAGAGGAGGAGCAGGAGGAGGGGGTTTAGGTGTAGATTTTGAGACGGAGAAAGGCTCCAAAGACTCGGCCTTCTTGAATCTTCCGTACATGGGAAGAAGCACTGGCACTCAAACAAACAAACTGCAGAGAGAAATTGTCTAATTAAAATAACAAGCTACTTGAACCAGGTAGGAACACGTTATAACTTATCGACAGAGCAATATAGAATTTCAGTGTTTTACATTTGAATTAAATTCCAATCTCAACATTAGTCTCTTCCTCACGATCAACATTCCCAAATCACACAAACCCTAAATAGGCTACAATCTCAACCTCACTTCGCATCCAGAACCCACTGAAACAACATCAGGCTTTCCGATTGATCCACAATTTACACAGCAGGTCTAGAAAACATCATAAAACACTAAAACCTAAGTAAAAGAAATCAACAAAGGTAATCTCAACCTCACTTCACAGTCAGAATCCGCATCCGGTTTGCTAATCATTCCCAATGAACACGGCACGTCTAGAAAACATCGTAAAACCCTCAATGACATATCCCCAAATCAGAACCACAAGTATTCAAATATTCAATTCAGCAGGAGCAGCAGCACTGGAGAGTGGAGACACAAGGCAAGCACTATACCCGGGAAACGGGAATTTAAATACCTCCGTCTTAACCATTAGACATACACTACTAAAAATATACACCCTACCCACATAAAGACTAGCATATTAAACAATGAAATAATGTTAAATATCGAATGCAACAACACATGAGATACAAATTAAAGTATATAATAATTAGAAAAATTAAACAAAAAAAAAAGTAGAGGCGTATAAAAGATTGAATCTGAAATACCGAGTTGCAGAAGAAGAATAATGGAGTAATCGGTAGCAAGTGCAGATAAAAGGAGTAACACAAGAACGACGAAAAATAGAGAGAGATCAGTATATACCACGGGAATTGGAATTGGAATTGAAATCGGAATCGGAATCGGAAACGGAAACGGGAGAAATGCACCTTGTATTTCACACGACTAGCCACTAGTGTTCTCTACCTATACAAATTTATTTGGGTTTTTTCACTGTAAAATTGTACACTTATCGAACTTTAAAAGGGCATTAATAAATAAAAAATGCAAAATTTTAACCTGTATTCCTAAGTTTTTTTTTTTCTATAATGTAAGTTCTCTATTTTTTAAATTTTATGGTGTATCCTTGAATTTTATATATTAATCATTATAATGACTTTATCGATTGTCTTTTCTAAGTTTGTTTCTTAGTTGTTCTGTAAAACCGTCTCTTTAGTCTTTATCGTTCAAATTAGTCGACGACATACTCAATTACATATTATTTCGCCAAATTACTCATTAATCCACCAAATTGTATAAAAATCTAGCTAACGGTTCATGAAACCTCCCTTATCATTTTAAGTTAACAGAAGAAGAATGCATAGATAAAAGTTAAAAATTAGTGACCTATATGTCAATTTGGGATGTTATATTAAATACAAGTTCTCATTTGTGACGGGTCAACCTGCCCTCATAAAGAGTAAGTGGGGGACACTTGCTGCGTAGCAGTGACAATCATTTGGTACGAAGTTAGTGGGGTAGATTAAAGGTGTTATGAGTCATTTAAATAACTGAATTGACATGAACTTTATACTAATCGGGTTAGGGTTGAGGTGTTTCAGCACGAATAACCAACTTGTTTAAATGGGTAATTGTTGGATAAGATTAACTTGACTATCCAACTAATTTGTTAAAAAATAAGATGTACGAAGTACTCTCTCCCATCCAAACCAAAGGTTACATGGGAGGGAGCACAAGTTTTAAGAAGGTATAGAAAAGGTAAGGGTAGTATTGGAATGGAAGTAGGACCACTTGAATATTTAATGTTAGTTGGGTGGGTGGGGTAATGGCATATTGTGTAAATATATAGGGTAAATGAAGAGTATTTGGTCTTATTTGTTACCCAAAAAGGAATGGGTAGTTTGGTTTGGATTGTCCAAATAAGGTAAGTGTAACCTTTGGTTTGGATGGGAGTGAGTATTTATCATCATTTTTGGGTTAGTGGGTTATATGGTTAGCTGAGTTCATGAGCTTAATGGGTTAAATAGGTTAAGTGGGATGGAAGATGTAACACACCCGACTATCCAAGTAAGTAAACTCAACATTCCGGATAATTGAACATGTTACCATCATGGAGTAACTTAGTGAACGACACTAAGTGTATGTCGGGCTGGATCGGGCCTTAGGGTGTTGGGCCGGACGGGGTTACTAAATGATTGCTTTCTTTATTTTTTTCCTTATAAAAATAAATAAAGGAGAAAAGAAAAGGTTTGCACAAAATTATTGTAACTTCTAAGTATAATACCATATAATTAAATTGGGTATTGTTTTTTTCTTTTTAAAATTTATAATAACTAGACTGCCTGCATAGCTCGAAAAAATAAAAGCTCGCTTAGTTCTCTACTTATTTAACTTACCTTTTGGAGACAGATTGTAGAGGATTTATAGTTTTTTAATTGAAGTCGCCGTCTTCTTCTTCTACAACGCTTTCACATTCGGGTGAGGTTGGTGCAACGAATGATCCCCGTGGCGACATCAACTCCTCTTCTGGACTATTGTCATCTACTTCCCTTGCTACTTTGAGTCTTACTACTGCTTGATCCTAATCTTTCTTCAAACACACATCTTTATGGTCGCTGGAGCCAAACTTGGCACTTTTTCGTTGAGTACTCTGTTGGATTTGTTGCTCCAAAAGAACAAACCAAAAGAAATCTTTGTTACCTCTCTTTTCATCTCATAGAAACAAAATTCTGTTTTCCTTCTATCCCACATTGGTAGATTTACTTGGGATTCATGTGTTTATAAAGGGTTTATTATTATGGATAAGTAAGTGTATAACATCCATTCCCATGCCAGTCCATGTGAGCTCTGCGTATGGGCTGAGATGGCTGCCAGCCCATTTCGTGTTCTTAACCTTAGCCTAGTTAATGGGGTACATTATGAGATTGTTGCTAGATCTTCCAATGAGCTCAAGTTTGTTTAGTTCCCTTTTGCCAAAAATCAATTCCTTATCCCACATCGGTGGAGAAGGAAACTTCTTTTGATTTTCTGAACGTTATAAAATAATTGTTAACGCTCCTAATTGATTGCATTCCGTGATAAGGTCCTCCAATTACGCAAATTGATAATTCTTTCTCCTTTTAAAAGGTTCCCTTCTTCTGATTATTTTTTGCCTTTCTCACTCAGTTTTTAGCTATAAATATGAGCCTTACCATACCTTTAAGGGCATCCAAAAATCACAACAATAATCTCACGTAAACAACACTTCTTTCTGTATTACTTCTTTCTGCTTAGTACCAATTCAATATAAAACTCCGTCTACTTCCGTTCCAGTTCTTTTCTTCCTTGTGCGGTGTTTGGGTGGTTCTCAATCTGCAAGTCCGGAGTACACCGGAGGCGCGGAAGTCGTGTAATCCTGGAGGTTGAATTGTCGAGAAGCCGTTTGTACTTGTGCGGGGCTCTATCAACTTTAGGACAGTGATTCCGTTCACGACACGACTCTTATACATTGCAAATCAGATAACACCGTCCCTTTATACTATATTTCTAACATTCTAAAGTTGATAGAAATTCTGTTTTACAATGTCTGATAACGTTTTTACCGCAGTTCCTTTCACTTCTACTATGATGCCAAATTTGTTTATTCCCGACATGTCGAAAATGGATCCATTGGATGGTAAAAATTATAAGATGTGGTCTGACAAAATGGAGTTCTTTTTAGGCCTAATTGGGGTCGACTACCCTCTAACCAATACTTCCACTCCCGTCGGTTCAACCCAAAATCTTGAAAAAGATAATAAGACTTGTAGGGGTATGCTGCTTCATTATATGACCCCGTCCCTTTATTTGATTTATAGCAAACTGGGAAATGCTAAAGACATTTGGGATGAATTGAAAACTAAATATGGGTATGATGATTTCGGTACTAAAAAATATGTTTGCAAGCGTTGGTTGGATTTTCGTATGACCGATAATAAATCAATTCTAGAACAAGTCCATGATTATGAAAATTTGTGTGCAACAATTTTAGCGGAGGGGATGAAAATATGTGAAACTTTTCAAGCTAACTGTCTTTTGGAAAAACTCCCGCCATCTTGGCAAAATTATGTGCACAACATGAAACATAAACAAAAGGATTTTACACTTTTAGAACTTGTCTCACATATAAAAATTGAAGAACAAAATCGTGCTTTAGCTTAAGGGAATTTTACTCACTCATCTTCAAATGCCAATCTTGTTGAGTCAAAAAAATAAGTTTTTCAAAAAGGGACCAAGTCATTTTAACAAAGGGTCAAATCACCTTAATGGAGTTATGAAACTAAACCATCAAAATTTCAAAAACTCTTTTAGGCCGTTTAATAAAGATTGCTTCACTTGTGGTAAACATGGTCATGCTGCGAGAAACTGTCCGGATGGAAAGAAAAATAATCATCGCAAACCTCACAAACCTCAAGCACACTTGACTGAATTAGAAGAAGTTATAGCCGATGTTGTGTCTGAAGTTAATTTGGTGAACAATATAATAGAATGGGTTGTAGACACAAGGGCTACGAGGCACATTTGTAGCAACAACGAAATGTTCAAAGAATATGAAAAGGTACATGAAGGGGAGTGTGTCTTCATGGGAAATTCTAGTTCCGTTAGTGTCCTCGGTAAAGGAAAAATTGCTCTTAAACTCACTTCTGGAAAAATACTTGAGCTGAACAATGTTCTCCATGTGCCTGATATTCGCAGAAATCTCATATCTGGTGCCTTACTCAATAAGGCTGGAATAAAATTGATTTTTGAATCTGATAAGCTTGTACTCACTAGAAATGGGAATTTTGTGGGGAAAGGTTTTTGTAATGGGGGGCTTTTCATTCTTGATACAATAAATAATAATATGTCATCTGGTTCGGTTTACATTGCGGAGTCTATTTCCATGTGGCATGCTAGGCTAGGACACGTAAATATTTCATCAATTAAAAGGCTAAAACAATTAAGTTTAATTCAAGATTTTAGTAATATTGACTTTAACAAATGTGAAATATGTGTGGAACCAAAACACCCGAAAAAACCCTTCAATAAAAATGTAAATCGAACATCAAAATTGCTAGAACTGATACATAGTGACCTATGTGACTTTAAGAACACTATGAATAGAGGTGGTAAACGGTACTACATAACCTTTGTAGATGATTACTCTAGGTTCACTAAAGTGTATTTGTTAAGTACTAAAGACGAAGCAGAAGAAAAATTTCTAATATATAAAACATAAGTTGAAAATCAGTTAGATCTTAAAATTAAACGTGTGAGATCAGATAGAGGTGTAGAATATGATAGTACATCCCTAAGGAGATTTTGTGAAGCTAATGGTATAATACATGAGGTTACGACACCCTACACTCCGCATCAAAATGGAATAGCTGAAAGAAAAAATAGAACTTTAAAGGACATGATGAATGCTATGCTCATTAGTTCAGGAATGCCATCTAACATGTGGGGTGAAGCCTTATTTTTTGCTTGTCATGTGTTAAACCGAGTTCTTCACAAGAAACTAGATAAAACACCTAATGAATTGTGGAAAAATCGTAAACCAAATCTAAGTTTTTTTTAAGGTGTAGGGTGGCTAGACTTGTCGCGACTCTCCAAATTAGTATTTTTAACTACTACAAACGCAAACTAATAGTAAGTGTAAGTAGAGGTCGATCCCACAAGGAAGGTGTTTTGTTTATTAAATGTGTGTAAAAGCAAGTAACTAAAGTGGGGTTTTGATATGTTGATGTTCTAAGTTTACTAAAGCAAAAATGAAATGTAATATAAAGAAAATATAATAATTGAAAGTGTATAACAAAAATGAGAATGATTCTTGGACCAAGTAATTTCTACCAACAAGTTATGAATTGATCATTGACTCTTCTACTTTATTTCAATATTGAGGACTTTGGTATGAAGTTGTTGACTTCTAATTCCACTTATGAATGATTATTAGTTACAAGCGTAAACAAATATTCCTTACAATATCGTCAATTTAGTCAAGCGCTCAATTGTATCGAGATTGTAGATTAAAGCGATGGAATTTGGCAAAGATAAACGAATGAAGAAAACAAGCGTTGCTTCACTTTAGTTCATACAAATTTAGTCCTTTATAAATCAACGATGATGAAAGCATACGAATTGATGAATTATAATTGCTACAATGGAATAGATAAACAAACAAAAGATTCATTCATCTAATCTAGCAATGACTGATTAACTAATGACAACTAGTTGATCATTCTAGGTGCATAATTAACAAACCAACAATAATGCAAACTAAATTTGATACTCTAAAAATGAAATAGAAATAGAATAAGAGTCTTCCAATTCAAACTAACTTGGCTTCAAAAACTTGTTCCAAGATGTAGAACTTAGCATTCCATACAAAATAACTAAAACAAACTAGAAATTTAAAGTATTTTCTATGTATTATGATGATTAAAAGATGGAAGAAGATATGTCTAATTTGATCAACAACCCCTCCTTTTATAGGCCTTCAAAGAGCATATTCATAAGGCCAATTAAAGCGTCATAAAACCTCATAAAGTATGAGCATAATTGCCGAATTAAAGAAGAATTAGAGTAGTCATCGGAATCCACACTACTACAAAATGGCTCTATTGCAATACGTCAAAAATGTAGCATATTATCTCTTAAATGTTGCTTTATGGTTTAAGCAATAGTTTTAAGTATGCTGCTTAAAGTCTCGTTGCAATAGCTCATTGTAACATTTCTTGCAACATTTTCTGCTCAAATGCAACATTTTTTAAAAATGTTGCACATGTTTTCTTTATGCAACACTTATTTTGAGAAGTTATTGTAACACTTTAAAATTTAAAATGCAACACTTTATTTGTCATTCCCTCCAAAATTTAGCAACAATTATTTCAGCCATAGCAACACTTTAACGGCAACATTATTTTGGTTGTAATGCAACACTTCTGATTTTATCAAATGCAACCCCATTTTGGACCTAATGCAACTTTTTACTTCAAAATGAAATTACTACTATTTTTGTACCACCTATTGAAGTCTAGAACTATTATCTGCACATATGTGACGGATTAAAAAAAAAATCATTTATTGATCCTCCAAAACATGTGGTCATTACAACATCCAAAACTCAATCCATGTTCCGTAATACATCATGAAAAATGTCATAAAGTAATCTAGCTAAATACTCAAATCCAACATAATACAAAAAAGAGTTGAATATATAAAAGAACTAATCATTGTGCTAGTTTAAGCCTTCATTGAATCTCCATTTCATATAGTTGCATCAAAACTTTGAAGATTGCGTCAATAAATAACCTAACACGAGACCTGTGACAAAAAAACATTGTCGTTTATAAATCACCAGTGAATAGGATATAATTACCATACAAGATAAGTTATTTCGTGCATAAAAACAATGAAAAACACAAACGAATTTATGATAGCGGCTTGGTGGCTTACCTTGAACAATATACTTCATTACGAACATTCATAGCCGGTCCTGCAAAAAAACAATTACAATTAGTACATTTAATCATACCTTTGTCGATAGAATTTGCAACTTGAATTAATTAATAGCTATAGTGGGTTCCCAAGGATTATCCCAAGCTTATCCCAACTTGTTTGATTACTCGGGTATTAACCCTAAGATACAAGTAGACAATTTTATGTGACTCGTAATAAAAGCTTGACAAAACAATATTAAATCGCTATCGCAAGTACACGAAAAATGATTTTCACCGTATTTTAATTTATGAGTTTAACCCAACACAATTTTCCATGTTATGTAGCTGCCCACAGTAGAGACACCCCTGCCATATAGCCTACAAAACCCATCATACCCTTTGCCCATAACTCCTAAATAAGCATCTGAAGGGCCACTTCCATCTTGTGGGGCTACATAGTGTTTCATATTCTCCTACAATTAGAATTAAAAGAAAATAAGACATTAAAATTCAATAAAAATAAGACTTAAATAAACATATTAACTTACAATTTTGTTCGCAGTATCATCATATGACTCATAGTATTTTTTCCCCTCATTCCGCCTACGAGTTCGCTCAAACACTTCGGCTAGAGAAGGAGCCTCCTTAGCCGGATGTTCATTTTTCTGTGATTGCAAATAAAAATTAAATTTTGCTCAAAGTCACTTTCTTTTTTACAGGGAACAACTACATTTTAGTCAGATTATTTACCATTTTCTCACGTACTACTGCAAAGCTCTTCGCACCAATAGTGTGCATATTTCTTTGGGATAGCCGATGGTCTTTGTTACGTGAGCAGCGGATCTGCACATATAATATATTCAATGCGTTAATTAAATCTATTATCCCTATAGGTTAGATTAAAAAAATATTTGCTTAACCAAGGAATTATATTTTTTATACTACACCTTTTCAGTTTTCTTTTTCCACTTGGAAATCAATTTGAGAAAGTCTTCATCAGGAACTGTTTTGGATCTATTTTGCCATCTGCTCTTGTCATCTATATATGAGTAATAATGCTTTCTTTTGAAGCGACATTTATGAACTCTCCAAGCAGAGCCTATAGTCTTGATAACCCAATCCTTACCTTCATTAGGTACCATATACTTCATCTACATAAAACAATAAATTATGTAGGCTTAGATAAAGTCGCAACCACAGAACTTTAAAATATCAAATAAAAAGTTTATCTAAGAGACACATACCAAAACATATTCCCACATTTTCTCTTTATTAGGCAAACGGGAAAACTCAGATACTGTATCTTCTTTCTTGGTTATAGGACCAACGGGCTGCCCAAACTCGTTAAGAATTATCGATTTGCGTTCCTCCGAAGACCTCATGTGTATGTGGTGCAACATGGTTGGTCCCCTTGATTTCTCTTTCACAGTAGCTGAATTCAATGAAAAAACAACAAATACTTAATCATATTGAAAAGCACGGTTATCCTTTAAGTAAAGAAGTTACCATCTAGTTCGAGATCTTGGTTATCTAAGTTCACTTGTTCATCCTCATCTTCAGTATCCATTTCCTCATCATACTCATCTGAATCATCATACTCATCAGAAGGAGATGCTGTTTCTGCATCAAAATCATTGTCTTTGCTGTCATTCTGTAATCCACTTTCCTTTTCATATTGACTGCCGTCATGATTATATTCAAGTCCTTGGAATACAAAATAATTAAAAGTGGAATAGTATATTTTTAAACTAATTGAGAAACAATAATTTATGTAAAATGATACCATATACTAACCTTGTGGCCTGGTTGAACTACTAGAATTGGTTGCGACATGTTTGTTAATTGCTTTGTCACCTTCGTGCAATTGTTTTCTATGTAAAAGGATGTCAACCATAGTCATATTTTTCTCAGTGACTTTCTGCCTCAAACGTATTATGTCCGCATCATCATTCAGTTCTAGCTCATGTTGAAAGTTTTGTTGCGGTCTTTGTTTGGCAGAGGTCGAGTTATTCAGAGTAACTCATATACTTTAAGATGGTCAAAAACCTCATGTCTTCTCAACCAAAAACGATTTTTACACCGCTTACATGGACACCTAATTTGACCCCCTACAACAACCTTAGAAAAGGATGCATTAAGAAATTCAAGAACTCCAGATTCATACTCGGGTAATCGTCTAGGTAAATACATCCAATTTCTATCCATTTCCATCTTCTGATCGCGAATTCTGGAATAAATTAAAATTTTATTTGAAGAAAAGTAAGAAAAGCACATTATAAGAAAGAATAATTTATTTATAGTCTATTACAGTAAATGAGATGCAATATTACTAATCTCATACCCACCCTCACACAAAATGATAAGATAATTGAAAAAAAACTAGAAACAAATAGTAAATGTTTTAGTGAAAAGATCTTTATTGTTGTATAAGCACATGTCTAAGCTTTCACAAATTTTCATTTAAGACGGGGAGACCCGTCTTAAGCTTATGACGGGTTCAAGCCCGCCTCACAAAAAGTAAGTGGGGGGACAAGTGCAGGGCAAATAGAGCCCCCCAGTTGCTCTTTGTGAGGGGGACTTGACCCATCTTAAGCTTAAGACGGGTCACCCCGTCTTAAGTGAGAGTTGTAGCTAACTATTACTATACTTTAAAACTAGCAAGGAAAAGAAAAACGACATGTATAAGTTTGTAAAATTACAGTAACTTCCAAGTAACACAACATATGAAAGGAATTTTTTAGATAACAGGTTGTATTGTGAGCTGATTTTTCGAGTAAATGTATAAGAAAGGATAGTAAACATTGCAAATTTGGTAAATATCACACTTAGTATAAAAAGTTTACCAAAACTTGGTACAAATTTGGTTACTTATGCACATACTCAATATAGTAGTCAAAGAATGTCCAATATCATGTTTGTTACCGGTTACCAGTATACCACCCGACACCGATTAGGACACGATCATCTAAAAACACCACCTAACACTAAACTCACTTGTCACTTATTTGATAAGTACCAGTGAGTTGTCCATGTCTATCTTCGTTTATTAGATAGCATTATCTTCGTGTAAAAAGATTGTCAACATGAAAAAATCAATCACCTATAATATGTTCCCCAAACTATATCAATTCCACTATGAATCACGTCATTCAAAGGGATGATAACTTATTGAAAAGGACTATAAGACAACACTCACAAACATAATTAATTATAAGAACCCAGATCAAATAAAAGCACTCATCTACAAAAATCAAAGCAACGCATAATCCAAACACAATATTTACAAACGGGAAACAAATTTTTGATCAATAAAGAAGAATTATGAGCATAAAATAAATAATTATAAGAATTTAAAAGAACAGAAAACAATTAAATTATAAATAAAAAGTCGAAAAATAAATAAAAAACGATACGATCGAAATTGAATCATCATACCTGAGAGACGATTGGGAATCTCGCTAAATCAAATAGACAATTGAGAACTCTTTCGATGCCGAAGGCGATTGTTGCAAACCTAATAGGCGATTGTTGAAGACGGAGGGTTTTGTGAAAGAATGTGGAATACGCTAAAGAATATAATGAAAGCTTTAGGTTAATAAAAGCTAAGCAGGGTTTAGTTTTATTTTATTTTTATAATATTCATTAACCGCCTCTTTAGTCCTTAAAAATTATTTCTAAACTTTCATTTTTTTTACTTACCGCTTGAAATTTTTATTCTAAATATTTTAGTTCAAATAATTTGGGCCTACTCCTCATTCTAATAACAAGTCTATATAATCAACTATTGTAACATATTTAGAAATGTTGCTAGTGCATTAACTAAATGCAACACTTCAACAAAAATGTTGCTACATGTTGTAATAATATGCAACAATTTTATATAAGTGTTGCATTTGAGGGTATAATGCAACATTTTTGTGACAAGTGTTGCTTGGTTAATATCTTCACTATAAATTGCAACAAAAAAAAATGTTGCATGCACAATGTTGCAATAGAGCCATTTTGTAGTAGTGCCAATGCTGAGCCGCGCCCGCGGCTTTTTGCCGCGCCACGCGGCTTTTTGCCGTGCTACGCGGCTAGTGAAACAGGCATATTTGCCGCGCCCCGCGGCTCTTTTGCCGCTCCCCGCGGCTCCCTTGAGTGACGCTTCCTCTTCTTCACTTGTTTCCGTGCTTTGACCTTCATCTTTGGGCCTTGACTTGCTTCAAAATCAACACTCTCATGACTTCTTTAGCCCAATAACAACCTCTAAAGAAGCCCTTCTCCACTCATAGAAAGAAATCAATCCAATTACCTATTAAAACACACAAGTCCATTACCAAACCAACACTCAAGACATAAGCACTAAAATCCCCAAATATGCTTCTTAACCCATCATTTAATCATCAAAATAACCTTATTAACCCCTACTAAACTAGACTAATCAAACTCTCCCACGCTTAGACCTTTACTCGTCCTCGAGTAAAACTCAAGGATAAGTCAAAGAGAACCCACACCAAGGTCTATATACCGAAATGTGAGTAGCTTGCTCCAACTCTAAACACCACAATTAATCACTACTACTCCAACCATCTCTCAATACTTAATCCCTCCGAGTAGGTACATGGTCTCAACAAAGTGCACATCCAAATCCTAAAATAATGACCATGTGACCCAAGTTCCCAACCAAACAACATCTAAGCCAAACGATAAATCAAAACACAAAGACACAATGTCTTTTAACTCATCACACGTCACCACCCAACCCCCCTTATTACTTCAAATGATTAAATCCCGAACCACCCTTCAACCCTCCTTATGTCGCCAACTCCAAGGTAGATCAAGTAATCAAGTAACTCTTTTTTTTCTTTCCTATTCCCTCATTTTGCCTAGATCGCCCGCCCTTGCGGGTTTTTGATCTAGCTTTTATTCCTTACACTACTCTCATGGCACGCATCTCAATTCTTCATTTTACCCGGAGTGCCCTTTCGGGTTTTCACTCCGTCCTCGGCCATTTCACCCAATCTTGCCTAGGCGCCCGCCCTTGCGGGTTTTCACCTAGCCGGGTTCTTTTTTTTTTCTAGTTTTTTCCTTTTTTTTTTTAACAAAATAAAATATATACAACATGGAATTCCCTCCCCCACGCTTAATCTTCACATTGCCCTCAATGTGAGGAACAAAAAAAAAAATAAGACATGGAAAAGAGAAAGAAAAACATACCAAAGGACCTCAAGGACGGGAGGGATCTCCGGTACCATCGCTCTTAGAGGCATGATCCGCCTCCCTAAGTTCCCGTGTTTTAGAAAAGTCATCTCACTTACTATTCAAAGACCGAACAAGCTCATGTGTCTCCAAAAGCATAGTAGAAAGTGCGGCGAGCTTATCATCGGTCCTAACTTGCCTAGCATCCACCTCTTTCCTCCAAGCATCAATCTCTTTCATCCAAACTTGATCATAAGTAGCCACGGGAGTAGTAGCAATGGACCGTCGTGTCGTAGTATCAATACCTCTCCTATCACCATTAGGCTCATGTACCTCATCATACGCATCCTCCTCCTCACTCTCGGTATCATCAAGGTCGGGATCGGGATCGACACGAAAATCTTCTGTCACCTCTCCATAAGACAAAGGATCATCCTCCGGCCGAGGCAACTTCAAATAAGTATCATTATCGGAGCCCCAACAATAAAAGTATGTTCCTTTTACACTACGAGCCCGTAGCACATGACATTGTATCAAATACGGGACATTCAAAAGGTAGCTATCCATCAAGGGTATCTCATCTTCCTCCACATCGACCTTCAAATGTTGCATGATCAAGGTGATCGTGCCTGTCGCAAGCCCGAAACAAAGATAAATTACCCAGACTAGGCTAATAACAAATTAATGTAGATTAGGGAAGTAGGGGTCGATCCTCAGGGAGATGGTGTTTCCTATGGATTGTGAATCGTCTCACAATTGAGTTTTATCTAATGATTTTCTGGGTTTTGGATTTTTGTGATGTCTAAACTAACAAAAGGCATAAATAAGAACAAAATAAAAACAAACTAGAATGAAAACAATAAAGCAAATGATAAATTAACACTAATGAGAAGCATCTAGGGAAGTAGGTTCACACATGTAGATTGACATATTAATGAAATTGGATTTAGGATATGCAAGCAATTCATTGAGCGTTCGTAAGAATGGTGTGTTCATTACAATCATAGATCAGATGGTCTAGCAGGCTTTTAGTGCGATTTACTAGGTCTTAATCCACTATGTCACGCTTTGTCTATTCAATTCCTGTATATCTACCTTGGAAAAGAATTCCACACTAGTCAAAGATTGTGATCAAGAATCGTCAACTATTGTTAAAGTCCAAACATGCATAGACACAATGTTTTAAAAGCACAATTTCCTTTATCCAATTATCATATTTTAATCAATCTAACATGGCTACCCTACACCCTAGAAAGGTGACTACTCACTCATGGTTGTGTTGATATTAACAATGAAAGTTAAGATAAGCATATTTAGTTGATTTTGACAATAATTTAGACTCTCTATGTGGCGATAATAACGACGCTATACGACAATCTAAGAAATGAACCTATGATTATAACAACATGAAAATGAATCTAATGAAATAGAAAATGACAATCAAATGGAAAGCAATAGAGAACAATAAGCAAAGGATAAATTAGGAATACCTAGGTGACGATCAACGATGAAAGTGATAACAATAATAGAAATCCCTCGCATAGAAATACCGTACTTTGAATTACAACTCTTGAACCCAACTAGTAGATACAAAGATTGAAATTCTTATTGAACTATGCTAATGTTTTGATATGAAATGGACAGAAATAAACTAGAAGTAAAAGAAAAAAGAAGAAGATAAACTTAAACTAGAAAGACTAAAACTAAAGAGAAAACTAATAAGAGGATTGTATGAAATATAGGATTAGATTGTGTAAGATTGTGTGTATGTGTTGTGAGGCTAGAGCATCTATTTATAGTATTAGGGTTTCGTGGAGAAGAGGTCGGGTAATAAATACATAGGTCAAAAATAGGATGAAGGAGCCGCAATGCTCGAAGCAGCACACATACCCGATCGGGTACACACTTACCCGATCGGGTAAGTCGTCTTCTGGAAACTCTTGACTAATGCTTCATCTTCCTTCGCTTTGACTTGACTTACAACATCCCCCTTGACTTATACAATCGGGTTTGTTGCTTGGATATGATGTAAAGCGATGAATTCTCCCGTCTAATTGATTGGCCTTCTGACAACTACGAAACCGTCTTTGCTTCTTCTCTCTCTTAAGTTAGTGAACCTTCTTGAAATGCCTTACACATGGTCAAGCTTTCTTCTTTGAATCGTCGGGTTCTAGGCAAATGCTCGGGAATATAGAAAAAGGGCGTAGAAACATCACTTTCCCTACAAAACAAGTTAGAACACAGGAATTCGCATAGAAGACGATATTAGCTCATAAAATGGCTTAACAAAGCACAAATGACATACAAAACCGAGCTAAACTGGGGGTTAAAATCATACAAATATTCACTTATCACAAGGTCACCAAACCACCACCACCAATCCTTGTTCCTTTCGTCGTACTCAAATTCAAACAAGATTTTACAAAGAGATCAACCCAATCCAGTACACCCACACCGTCCGGAGTCATAGCCCACAAATAACCAAATTGAACACGAGGAAGTTTAGTGGGTTCCCCTTTGTAAAGGAATGTATTAGCTACAAAGAGGTGAGCAATTTGAAGACAAGGGTGAGTACTATAAGAGCTTATTTCACCTTGTTTCCCACGTGTATCCAACCCCGTTAACTCCTTCCACCATGTTGGACTAGTATCCTTATTAAGACCCACATACTTCTCCTTACTCATCTCCTTAATACCAAAAGCTTTTCTCAACCTCGCATAAGTCAAAGAATGAGGCTTTCCTTTCAAACGGAAGGTGATTTTAGGACTTTTATTGGACTCTCCCGAAAATGTTAAGGTGGATAAGAACTCTAAAGTGTACCTCCGATAAGTGTGAGCTCCCTTCGCCATGAAATTCTCTAAACCAACACGTTTCAACAAAGACTTCACTACATCAAGCATACCCAATTTTTCTAGCGTATCATGACAAAGGAATCGGGTTTCCGTCATATGACGTTCATGTAAATCATCCCAAATTTGGCCTTGTGTAAGTGTTAAAGAATCGGGTTTAGGAATGGGTATTCGTCTAGGAATAATGGTGGTTGTTTTTGAAGTGGTGTGGGTAATTTTTTTGTGTTTTGGTGGGAGGTTGTAAGGTAAAAACGGCGGTGGCTCGCTTATTGGTTCTCATCCCGACAATGTCAACAAGCCACAACAAGAAAAATTCCAAGTGCACAAGAACAACAACAAAGCTTACTTACAACTCCAAATCTCCCTCAACAAGGAACAACTTCAACAAATTCAATCACAAGATCAATAATTCACCAACAAAACTCAAGAAACAAAGATAATTCCTTTAAATTAAAGCTAGAATGAAAATTCAAGCATAAAATGAAAAGGAAGAGACAAAGTATGAATTTTTTACCCAAAAGATGAGAAATTTGCATCTTGGTGATGAGAAATGATGGTGTAAACTCCTTGTTGATGAAAATAAACCCAATTCACGACTCAAAGGATGCCCAACTCGAAAAAAACAAAATCCCTATTGCTAGGGTTTCACTAATCCGAAATTGGCACTAGAATGGATATAGAAACAATTGAAATGGGTTCTTTGGGGAAGCAAATGAAGAGTAGAATGAAATGTATAGGGTTGTTGGAGTAAACGGAATAGCTGTGCTTCGTGCGTCTTTTTTTTCTGTGTTTTTTTTTTATTATCTCGGCAGGAATTGAAGAAGTAGCGGAATGAAGAAATACCTGGACTGGCTGGCCGCGTGAGGCGGCAGAAGCGTCGCGTGGGGCGGCTGCCAAAACAGAGAAAGGAGCCGCTGAGTCGAGGTGGGGGCCGCGAGGCGTGGCTGGTACTGGCTGCGCGGCAGTGTTCGTGTTAGCTTCCCTTATTATTTTTATTTATTTATTATTTTTTTCTTTTTACCTAAAACACAAACAAAAACAAATTAGATCAAAGTAAACTAATTAAATAACAATGAAAAAAAAACTATCTAAAATTGAAAAACAGAAAATAAAAACAAATCGGGTTGCCTCCCGTAAAGCGCCTTAGTTACTGTCGTGGCTCGACATGGAAATGAGAAGCTTAATCTTCATAAATTGGGTCGATAAGATTAACTTCCTCGACCGCTTCCTTTTGAAATCCGTCATAATACGGTTTGAGACGATGTCCATTAACTTTGAAAGTCTTTTCCGTAGAAGGACTACGAATCTCCACCGCTCCATGTGGAAATACTTGAGTGACAATAAATGGGCCAACCCATCTTGACCGTAGCTTACCCGGAAATAAGCGAAGACGGGAGATGTAAAGCAAAACCTTTTGACCAACGGAAAAAGTCTTCCTAGAAAGCATCTTATCATGCCACGCCTTTGTTCGCTCTTTGAAAATTGCCGCATTTTCATATGACTCATTTCTAATCTCCTCTAACTCTTGCAATTGCAACTTACGGTACACACCCGACTCATCCATTCTCATGTTTAAAGTTTTTACCGCCCAAAAAGCCTTGTGCTCAAGCTCGACCGGAAGATGACAAGACTTACCAAAAACCAACCGGTATGGTGACATACCAATTGGAGTTTTATAGGCCGTTCTATATGCCCATAATGCATCATCCAACCTCAAGCTCCAATCTTTCCGATTCGGATTCACCGTCTTTTCCAAGATTGACTTCACTACCTCTCTATTGGACACTTCGGCTTGGCCATTTGTCTGAGGATGGTAAGCGTTAGATACCTTGTGAGTGACGCAATATTTCTTTAAAAGTGCTTCTACCGTCCCATTGCAAAAGTGTGTTCCTCTATTGCTTATCATTGCTCGTGGAATTCCGAACCTAGAAAAGATGTTAGACTTGACAAAATCTGCAACAACTTTAGCATCGTTAGTCCTAGTAGGTTTAGCTTCCACCCACTTCGATACATAATCAACGGCAAGAAGTACATATAAGAAACCATGAGACATGGGAAATGGACCCATAAAATCTATACCCCATACATCAAAAATTTCACAATAAAGCATAGGGGTTTGAGGGATCTCATTACGACGAGAAATGTTACCACTCCGTTGACAATTGTCACAAGTTTTGACAAAACCATGGGCATCCCGAAACAAGCTCGGCCAATAGAAGCCACAATCAAGCACTTTCTTTGCGGTCCTTCTAGCTCCAAAGTGTCCCCCACAAGCATAGGAATGACAAAAAGTTAGAATAGAGCTCATCTCATTTTCCGGAACACATCTCCTCACCACTTGATCCGAGCAATGCTTCCATAAGTAATGATCATCCCAAACATTGTATTTGGCATCACTCCGTATCTTCTCTTTTTGGGATTTGGAGAAACCTGTAGGAAATTCATTGGAAACAAGAAAGTTAACAATGTTAGCGTACCAAGAAGAAACGGAAGTAAGGGCAAAGAGTGTTTCATCGGGAAATGTGCCTCGAATAGGCCCCTCAAGTCTCTCGCTACTCACTAACCGACTTAAGTGGTCCGCAACCACATTTTCGACTCCTTTCTTGTCTTTCACCTCTATGTCAAATTCACTTAGTAACAATACCCATCGGATAAGCCTTGGCTTAGCCTCTTTCTTTGTCATTAAATACCTAAGAGCGGCATGATCGGTGAAAACCACGACTTTAGTACCAAGTAGATAGGACCTAAACTTTTCTAAAGCAAATACCACCGCCAACATCTCCTTTTCGGCAGTAGAATAGTTCTTCTGAGCCTCATTGAGAGTCATAGAGGCATAGTAGATCACATGGGGTACTCTCCCAACTCGTTGACCCAAGACGGCACCAACGGCATAGTTACTAGCATCACACATAAGCTCAAATGGAAGAGACCAATTTGGAGATTGTATGATTGGGGGCGATGTCAACTTCTCTTTTAGCTTGTCAAATGCCTCCTTACACGCTAAGTCAAACTCGAATTCTACCTCCTTTTGCAATAATTTACACAATGGTGAAGCTACTTGGAAAAGTCCTTGATAAACCGCCTATAAAAACCTGCATGACCAAGGAAAGAGCGAACTTCACGAACATTAGTAGGGTGAGGAAGTGATTGAATAATGTCAATTTTGGCTTTATCAACCTCAATTCCCTTAGAGGAAACCACATGCCCAAGTACAATACCTTGTTCTACCATAAAATGACATTTCTCAGAATTTAAGACAAGGTTAGTATCAATGCATCTCCTAAGCACAAGAGATAAATGAGTCAAACAACTATCAAAGGAATCACCATGCACGGTAGAGTCATCCATGAAAACTTCAATGAAATTCTCAACATAATCCGAGAAAATACTAACCATGCATCTTTGAAAAGTTGCGGGAGCATTACATAACCCAAATGGCATGCGTCGATACGCAAAGGTGCCAAATGGACAAGTAAAAGTGGTCTTATCTTGATCTTCGGGCGCAATAGCAATTTGAAAATAGCCCGAATAACCATCTAAAAAGCAATAAAAAGGCTTACCGGCAAGCCTCTCAAGCATTTGATCAATAAAAGGCAAGGGAAAGTGATCCTTCCTTGTCACCGCATTGAGTCTACGGTAGTTAATAAAAACACGCCATCCATTTTGTACTCGGGTGGGAACAAATTCTCCATGTTGATTTTCTACAACCGTCACTCCACTTTTCTTTGGCATCACTTGAGTGGGGCTCACCCACTTGCTATCGGATATTGGGTATATCATACCCACTTGCAAAAGCTTTAGGATCTCTTTCTTCACCACCTCCATCATAGGTGGATTCAATCGCCTTTGTGGTTGCCTTACCGGTTTGGCATCCTCTTCCAAGAATATGTGGTGCGTACAAGTGGTTGGACTAATACCCTTGATGTCGGCAATAGTCCATCCAATTTCAAGCTTATTCTCCTTAAGAACTTCCACCAACTTTACCTCTTGCCCCTCGGTAAGCTTGCTAGAAATGATCACCGCTAAAGTTTCTTCATCACCTAGAAAAACATACTTCAAATGGGAAGGTAATGGTTTCAACTCAACCACGGGTGCCTGCAAAACTGATGGCAACAATTTCTCACTAGGTAAAGTTAGAGTTAATGGTTTAGAAAATGAAGGTATGATAGGAAGCCTTTCCATCTTGGCTAAAGAAGCCACCACTTTCTTCAAATCATGAGATAGAGAAAAACTTAAATCATCACAAGACAAGCTATTATCAATAGCTACGAGCAAGTCATCTCCTCCATTCACATTGAACACCTCCTGCACTAAAGGCTCCAAAATATCAATCATGAAACAAGAATGATCATCACGAGGATATTTCATAGAATCATAGATATTAAACTTAACCACTTGACCATCGGCTTCCATAGTAAGAGAGCCATTAGACACATCAATTCTAGTACTTGCGGTTCTCAAGAATGGCCTACCTAGAAGAATAGGAGCCGCAAGTGAATCATGTTCAATTTCCAGTACATAAAAATCAGCAGGAAAAATTAATTTATCTACCATTACAAGTACATCCTCAACCACTCCCTTAGGATAAGCATTTGAACGATCGGCCAATTGAATTACTACCCCTGTTTTAACTAATGGCCCCAATTTCAATGATTTGTATAAAGAATAAGGGAGAACATTAATTGAAGCACCTAAATCAAGCATAGCATTAGGGATAGTGGTGTCTCCTAAGGTACAAGGCACGTTAAACATACCCGGGTCACTACACTTAGGTGGCAACTTATGTTGAAATAAAGCCGACACATGTTCATTAACTTTAACTTTTTGGACACCCTTCAACTTTTGATTCCTTTTTATGGTACACAACTCTTTAAGAAACTTAGCATACCTAGGCACACTTTTCAATAAATCTAATAAAGGGATGTTTACCTCGCATTTTCGGAAGGTCTCATAGACATCTTTGTCTTGTGTAGGGCGACTTTTCCTCTTGAGTGCCTCAGGAAACGGTGGAGCATCCACATGAGTAGGTGTAACAATCGGTGGTACTTCCTCCTCTTGATCCAACGGTGAGGTGACGATGGGTTTAACCACCAACTCCTCCTCCTCTTGCTCAATTATCTAACTAATCTTTGCTTTTGGCCCTTGCAGCTCCTTCCCACTCCTTAAAGTAATAGCACTCGCATTATGCTTAGGATTAGGAATAGTTTGGGAAGGTAGCTTACCGGAATCTTTAGCTTCAAGTCTCCCAAGAGCACTAGACATTTGCCCAAATTGATTTTCCAAGTTTTGAATGCTAGCCTTTGTCTCTTGTTGAAATTGCACTTGATTAGCTTGCATAGTGGCCACATTAGAAGTAAGAGCCCGAATCATTTCCTCCGTAGACATGGATGGAGTGGAGGTTTGACCTTGAGAGGAGAATGAGTTCGAAACTTGTTGCCTCGGAATGAACCTTGGTTTAGATTGACCAAAGTGTTGTCCAAAAGATGAGACTTGATTTTGTTGGCCTTGTAGTTGCAAACCGCCTTGTGGATTCCCATATTGGAAACCGGGATGGTCTCTCCGCATAGGATTATAGTAAGCGGCCTTGACCTCTTCGGTCTCCTCTTGGAGAAGTGGACACCGATCGGTGACATGAACATTGGATGAGCAAAGACCAAAAGCTTGCACTTGTTGCTTATTCCCCATGAGCATCTCTCTTATTAAGGAAGTCAATCTCCAACCTTACTCTCCAATGATGGGTTGGAGCTAGAATTTGCCATGCTAACCCTTCTTGTGGTGGACCCCACACTAAATCGTCGTGAGCTAGAAGCAAGCTCACTCAACAACGCATTAGCTTCATCCGGATTCTTGTTGAGTATTCCACCGCCACTAGCACCATGAACCATCCGAGCATCTTCCGGTAATAACCCTCCAACAAAGTAGAGGATGAGATCTTGGTCACTATACCCATGGTATGGGCATCGTGCACATAACTTCTTGAATCGCTCCCAATACTCGTAAAGTGTTTCATCATTCTTTTGCTCCACATTTGAGATCTCCTTCTTAAGATGGGAAGATTTGGAGGCGGGATAATACTTATCAAGAAACACCGTCTTCATTTCAGCCCAAGTAGTGATACTACCCGGTGGAAGGTAGTACAACCAATCATTAGCGGAATCCTTTAATGAAAAAGGGAATGCCCTCAACTTGATTTGCTCTTCGGTAACATTGTTCGGTTTCATGCTAGTGCATACCACATGAAATATCGATAAATGTTTGTTTGGATCCTCACCACTTAGCCCATGGAATGAGGGTAATAAGTGGATCAAACCCGACTTCAACTCAAATGTGACACCGTCATCCAAGTCCGGAAATGTAATGCACAAAGGTTGTTGAGTAAGGTCGGGAGCGATGAGCTCCTTCAAAGTCCTAGTTTCTCGTGCCATGTTGATCTTTTCTTTCTCCTCTTTCTTGTCTTGCTTGTCGAATCGAAGCTTTCTCCTTGTCTCTCTTCTTATCTGAAAAAGAGTTTTCTCCAATTCTGGATCAAAATCTAACAACTTCTTGTTAGTAGAACGGGTGTCCGGCATAAACTCAAACACCAAAACTAAACTAAAAATAAAAATAAAATAATTGCACAAATATATAAACAATAGCCTTCCCCGGCAACGGCGCCAAAATTTGGCTAGACTTGTAGCGAGTCTCCAAATTAGTATTTTTAACTACTACAAACGCAAACTAATAGTAAGTTTAAGTAGAGGTCGATCCCACAAGGAAGGTATTTTGTTTATTAAATGTGTGTAAAAGCAAGTAACTAAAGGGGGGTTTTGATATGTTGATGTTCTAAGTTTACTAAAGCAAAAATGAAATGTAATACTCCCTCCAATCCAATCCAAACTACCCATTTGCTTTTGGGTGGTCTTCGAGTCAAGGCTTTGACCGCGTTTTTCTTCCTTTATATATAGAATTATTTTACAAAAAATATAATTTTATGAAAGATATTTCCGTGACAAAACCAAATATATTACTTCCGTCTTTCAAAGTTCTTTATATTTCGATCTATAAACGGTCAAAGTTTTGAAAGTTTGACCTCCAAAAAGCAAGTGGGTAGTTTGGATTGGATTGGAGGGAGTATAAAGAAAATATAATAATTGAAAGTGTATAACAAAAATGAGAATGATTCTTGGACCAAGTAATTTCTACCAACAAGTTATGAATTGATCATTGACTCTTCTACTCTATTTCAATATTGAGTACTTTGCTATGAAGTTGTTGACTTCTAATTCCACTTATGAATGATTATTAGTTACAAGCGTAAAAAAATATTCCTTACAATATCGTCAATTTAGTC
>JAIUZE010000510.1:0-143660 GCA_022085475.1 Heliosperma pusillum
CGTGAGAGATGTCGTCTGTGTCGTCGTTCTTTGAATGCGTGATTTCATGATATTATTCATGGTCATTGCATGATTGGACACCGTCAATGTCTTGGTTCGTGAATGGATGATAATATGTTGAATTTATTGTGATCATCGCATGACTTGACTTGGTTTATATGTCGAGTTTCTATCTTATCAAGTATATGCCGCTAACGGTGAGATGTAAGCCCTAGTGAGTATATAGTTGCATAAGAGTGTCTTCCCCGAGTCTTTGAATAACATGATTGATTCGGATTTGTATTCCTTATGCTCTTATCATTGTTTATCGAATTTGTGCCTATTTATCCTTATCGTATCTCACATGTATATTATATATGCATGCTTACTTTTGTATTTCCTTCTATGTACGTTTAATGTGATATGGCTGGGAGAACCTGGAGTTACTCCCCACTGACTGTGGCGTTCATGTTTTTCATGGATGAACAGGTTGCTTGCATGGATGGCTTTTTTGCTTATGCTATTTTGGGTTCGGGTGTGAGCTAGCGGGCGTTGTCCCTGGAAGATTCACCTCTAGTCGTTAATTAGCTAGTGTGCTAAACACTTGTTCTTTGCTAACATTTTGAGAGACTCCGTCTCTTTGTTATATTCCGCACTTAGTTTGTAATATTTTGACACTCCTCGTTTTATCTATCTTGCATGTATAAAAGTTTTTAAAAACATCATATTTCCGCTATATAATTCACATGCTTGTATGTTTTATATTTGCGCATTCGCGAGGATTGTCACAAAAACAGATCCTTAATTATTATTTTTAAAATGAGAAAACGAAAAATAAATACATACCTAACGTGGGCTGCCTCCCAAGCAGCGCTTGTTTAACGCCATTAGCTTGACGCTTTCTCAGTATTATCCTAAATCGCCCTTGAGTGGGCGATAAGCAATGTCTGGTGGTACACTTCCGCCATCGATTAACTTGGCTTTCTTTTTCACCTTGGCACGCCAAAGTACTTCTCCTCTAGAATGATATTGACTAGTGTCGGTGGGATACACTATGTCTTTACCTTGATCCTTCAAAATTGTTGCTCTTGCTACCTTAACCATATAACTTCTTATAGGGGGTTCTACTAATGGCTTAACAATCTCAGTGCAAACATTGTTAGTAGCACCAATAGCAGGACATATATTAGAAATGGGGAAAGAGACATGTGGGTCAAGTAGTTTTAAAGTCACACTTTCATCCTTAACTCTCAAAACTAGTTCACCTTGTTGCATGTCTATCAATGTCCTTCTTGTGGCTAGAAATGGTCTCCCTACGATTAAGGGTATTCCATTGTTTTCTTCCACATCTAGAACATGAAAATCCACTAGAAAACTGAACTTATTTACCTTGACCAAAACATCCCCAACTACGCCATTGGGGATTCGGATAGTAGTATCTGCCATTTGGAGCGACACCTTAGATGGTTTAAGGTCCTTAAATCCCATTTTATGAAAAAGGAAAAGAGGCATCAAATTTATACTAGCACCAAGATCACACAAGACCCTCTCAAATTTCATTCCATTTATCATACAAGGGAGAGTGAATCTACCCGGATCCTCAATTTTGGGTGGTAAGTTATTTAGCACAACAGATGGACAATCTTCAGTTAATAAAACTATTTTAACATACTCAAGGGACCTCTTCTTAGATAGGAGTTGATTTAACAACTTGACATATGAAGGTATTTCACTAAGAAGATCAAGAAAGGGCATGTTAACCTGGAGTTTCTTGAGAATTTCAGAAAACTTACCATACCGTTTTTCAAGTGTGGCTTGGGCTAAACGTTGAGGAAATGGAACCGACGGTATATAAACCCTTTTAATTTGTACCCCCGTTACTAGAAATATTTGAAGGCTTAGCACGTGCTTGTTTCTTATCAGCTTTCTCCCCCTCCGGTACTTCTCTCACAACCTTCCATGCCGACATCTTTAACTCTTTCCCAACCCTCAAAGTGATAACATTGCATTGAGCTTTAGGGTTCGGATCAAGTTGCCCTGGAAATTGTCCTCGAGGTTTCACCAATTGATTGACTTGTTGAGCTATTTGAGCAAGTTGAGTTTCTACCATTTTATGTGAGGATTTTAGTTGAGAAATCGATGTAGAAAACTCTTCATTTTTCTGGTTTTGGTCTCGCATGTATTGAGATTGTTGAGACAAAACTTGCTCTAACATCAACTCCACATTGGATTTTTGAGGAGCTTGGGGTTGTTGAAACTATTGTTGCTGGTATTGAGTATGTGATTGCATGGGCAAATGTTGATAAGACGGTCGTGATTGGAAACCAGGAGGTTGCTGATAAGTCTCAACCTGATGTTGGGGGTTCTGGATGTTGCTTGTGTTTCCATATAAGAGCTTAGGATTATGAGCCCATCCCGGTTGTAAGTATTAGAATTGGGGTCCCATTGTTGCTTCCCATTAAGAGCATACACTTGCTCCATCATTGAAGCATTCACACATTCGGAAGAATCATGCCCATTAACCCCATAAATTTGACACATGGGTGATGAAGAGCTAGAACCATTACTCGTCAACTTGACATGAGCTACTTGTTGAGATAGGTTGTCAAGTTTGGTTTGCATCACACTGACGGAATCATCAGTGGCATTTCTCCCGCGAACACTGCAGTCACTTCCTACTGATAAGTGCTTATTGCCACATCCTCTATAAGAACCTTGGCCTTGTCCCAAGAAATCCCGTCTAATCGTCCCCCCGCAGCTGCATTTAGACTCCTTTGCAACTCCGGCTTTAGAGAGTTGTAAAAACTATATATCAATACACATGAAGGGATCTCGTGATGAGGACATTGTCGTTGAAGTTCCTTGTATCTCTCCCAAGATTCATAGAGACTCATCTTCACGTTGTACAAACCCTGTAATGTCATTTCTGAACTTGGCAATCTTCTCAGGAGGAAAGTATTTTTGCAGAAAAGCAGTAGAAAGCTTATCCCAAGTATCAAACGAGTCAGGATCACAATTGTTCAACCATTCACGTGCACTCCCTCGAAGAGAGTAAGGGAATAACCTAAACCGAATGGCGTCATCAGAAGCTCCATTAATCTTTATGTCAGGTTTATCAAGGAATCTATACAGGTGCTCGTTAGGGTTTTCAGTTGGTGAGCCACCGAACTGATCAGTTTGAACAAAATGGATCAAAGAAGTTTTCAACTCAAAATTGTTTGCATCAATCTTTGGCTTTGAGATATTGGAGTTGAAAGTTGATTTCAGAGCCGTTTCTTCTCGCATAGAATTCATGATGATAGAAATATCGGTTTCTACAAGAGAATCAGAAGTAGTATCGGGTTCAAGCTCCTTTCTCTTCCTCCTTCTTTTGCGTTAAGCCTTCTAGCAGTGGCTTCAATTTCAGGGTCAAATAATAGATCACCTGTGGAATGTCCCCTGCGCATATAAGACTAACAAAAAAACTAAAGGAAAATAATTAGTAACAAACGAGGCGTACTTGCGTACGCAAAATAAAATCGTAGTCTAAACTAATCTAAAGTAAACTAATATTAAACCGTTACTTCCCCGGCAACGGCGCAAAAACTTGTTCACTTAAAAATACCGCAAGCGTACGTGTCTATTGTAGATGCTTACGATTCGATCTCAGGGAAGTAGAGTTAAGTACTAGTCGATTTAGATTATACTTTAGCTAAGAGAAATCAATAATAGAGAATTAGCTAGACTAAATTTATAAGCAAATAACAACGATTTTGATCAAATTCTAAAATGTCTAAGGTACGTAGTCTCGTTATAGGTTGACAAGCTATACTAAAGATAAATATTTACGAAATCACTACTCGGATTAGACACTACCTAATTTTCTATTAACCACTCTTCCGGTTCAATTAAACTCCCTAATATTGATCAACCTACCTACTTCCATAAGCAAATTAAACCAAGTAGAGGCATTAAGTTGATAGTTGAGTCCTAATTATCAAGTAGACACTTCCATGAATAACTAATAATCAAAGATAAGATTAATGTTCTAAACTAAACCGCCTTGATTCCACAAATTGATTTAGCTTTAACCTATTATTAGATGATGAACTTGGTGGATAAATATCGTCACAAAACAATTCTCAATTCCCGTTGAACAATTAACTTGCTTTTAGATCCATTCAATCAAAAACAATAATCCAATTCAATACAAATCTTTATCTAAATCCAAGATACCAATTAGGTAATCAAAATTAAAATTCATGTTTGTCATCCCAACAACGATTCTACGAACCCTAGATAGGAAATTACTCACTCATAATAAAAGAAGACAAACAATTCATAAGTAAAATAATATAAGACATAATTAAAAGAATAGATGAATGAATACTTGTAATTAAAGATTTTGAATGTTGAATAGAATGAAATATAATTGCGATAATCCAAAGAGTGAAGTAATTAAATCTTAATCTAGAGAGTTCTTGTAATTAGGGCTAATGATAATCTAATCACAAGACAAAAACAATGTATGTAAAAACTAAGTATGAAAGAGTTTCTTAATAATAGGTCTTTTATTAGAACTTGGAAACTAAGCTAAATTGGAGTTTCCAAAACTCTGGTAGGATTCCGCAATCCTCTCGCTCGGGTACAAAAATTCCCACTCAGGGGAGTACTTCTGCCCAATTGCGGCTTCAAGTGTCAATTTCCCCGCCCGGGTCTAACTTCACCCCCGCCCAGGGAGATCTTCTTTTCCTCTCTTTTTCATAAAATACTTCAATCTTAAATGCTCATGACATCTAAGACTTCGACCTTCATTCCTATGTCCGAGAACTCGTTTCTCAACACTCCTATCATGGATACCTTTCCAAGGATGGTTCGTTTTGACCTGAAACAAACACGAAACATACCAAAGCGTAGTATATATCAAAACATGACGAAACCTTGCAAAGCTAGCCTAAAATCATGTCATGGGGAGTCAAAAAAAGACTAACTAAGCTACTAAATACACGTAAAATAAGAACTTAACACTTACCTAGGGACCGTCTCACACCTAGAGATGTAGACCTACCTCGACTCGCCATTAGAACAATCTTAACCTTTATCACAAACAACATCGACCTACATTAGTGAACCCGGATACCTTAGTCTTTCCAATTATTGTTTTAACTTCTTGCATTTTTGCTTAGCTTTAGTTTTCGTTAGTCACAACCAACTTGTTTCTAGCTAGAACTAAACTAGAATCTATTTAAACAGTCTTAGAGTCTCTTTTAGACCGGTCCATCCATACCAGGTCTCCATAGGTTGTGAGTAGGTCTCCTTGCGTGGCATGTCACATCTCTACGCATAAGTGCGTCGTCTTCCCCTTAGATCACGAGATGTATATTTTTGTGCGCATGATATGAAACAAACTCGTTGCATATAACTTTTGAACCTCACATTGCCAAATAAGCCTAATTTTTGACTCTTTAGATTATGACCGATTTTTGCATCCCCTTTGAACCTTAGCCTTTCATTTGGCACAACTACAACACCAACCATATCCCACAAACAACCTTCCTTGATCAAGAAAGTTGCCACTTTGTTTTTGGTGTTTTGAAGAGGAGATTCGGGTCCTAATTTGTGGTCTCAAGCTAAGTTCATTTGAGGCAGAAATAAAGGTTTATCTTTGGTTTGACATTTTGAATAAAGAGGTTTTATAAAAACAAAAACAAAATAGAAAAGAAAGAAAAATGCAAAAAACAACAAAACTCACTTTACATATTTATTCTATGTTTGAATGAGAAAAAGTCGAGCAACACACCTTATCCATCATGAAGGGAGTAGAAAAAGACATTGCAAAATAAATTGGAATATGATATTTTTCCAACTGAGTCGGACTCTCAAGTTTGATATTATCAATTGTTATAATAAGTTGGGACAAATTAATTTTGACAATTTCTTGATATATAACTACACATCGTTCAAAATAGTGCTTGCACCAATCCCGTTTCGACCCATTACCTAGCCCCGTTAAAATCCTTGTTTCCTATTATGCGTATTCCCACATTAGATTGCGCGAATGTCTCTTGAGTCGAGTAGTTGAGTGATTTTGTTTACTTTTTTTCACAATAATCACCCGTTCTTCAAGTGAGTGACGAGTGAAAACCGTGAGGAATTCGGTAGTCTAAGTCCCCTTAGTCATGGGTTAATCTTGGTTAAATCTTGAGTCGTGTTATATTGATCTTATACGAGTAGCTTTGCTTCCCTCTTTCCCTCCTTTGAATTCGTTTCATTGGCATTTGGTTTCCACATTCGGGTTGCTTGAGCCGTATTTAGGGGGTCGACACCTCGTTAAGACTTTGAGACAGTATCTCCCGACCTAGACCATTGGTTTTTGAAACAAAAATCAACCTCTTAGATGATGAAAGTGGTTGCTCTTTTGATTTATGTATCCATTATGTTGATTTCCTGTTTAAGTGTTGGATTTGTCTATATTTTCCGCAAGCCCTCACTTGCCTTGCAAGGAAGTATATACCTCATTGTATTTCGTTGTGAGTTGAAGGGACGGAGAAAGCCCGTTAATTGTCTCTCCTTGGATATTAGTAGTTTAGTTAGTTTAGTTGAATAAGGGTCTCATTTTTGCTCACTTACTTACTCGAGAACGAGTAATGTTTATGTGTGGGGAGGTTTGATATATGATTAACTTAGACCGCTTCCCCTCTTTATTCTCATGCATTTTGACTCTATTTTACGCGGTTTTGGCGTCGGTCTCATTGCGTTTTACCCCTTATTCTGTGTACTCTCATATCATAAATTCTTATCTCATCTTATAGGGAGTAGGCCGACAAAGAGGTGAGATGCGATGAGTAGCGAGAAACCGTCGCGAAACATGCTGAAGAATAGAGGAAAGAAGAAAAGAAAATAGGAGAAAGGGGGCCCCCAAGTGGCCGGACCACCGGCGGCCGGCCAGGAAGCACCGCCCTCCCCAAGTAAGATCAAAGAGGAGAAAGGGAATGGTGGACTTGGAGTCGGCCTGGCCACTGGCGGCCGGTCCACCGGCACCCACCACCACACTCATGGTCGAAGACAAGAAAATATAGAATGAGGTCTCCCCTGCCGTTAGTTGGCCGCCCACCGGCAGGGGACCATGCATAATCAGCGGAAGCAACGAAGGAGGAAGAAATGGGTTTCCCGGCCTGCAGCCGGTCCACCGGCACGGGACTCTCGCCTAGCCCAATTCCAGATTTCGAAAAAAATCGATTTTCGCCTCACTGTCGGTCGGCCGGTCTGCAGGAAAGGGCTCCCTTGTTCGCGGATTTGTTTTCTCTCCTCTCTTTTGGACCTAATTCAAGGGGATACTATAAATATCCCATTCTTAACCCATTTTGGATACACGACCCTAAATAGAGAACTCCATTATTTAGCTAGTAGTGCTAATTACTCCATATTTCTACTTAGTTATCATTAGATCTAGTCTTTCTATTAGTTTACATTGAAGATTTAGATTGTAATTTGAAGACTTGAGGAGACTCTTCTTCCATTTATTAATCCAAGTTTGCAACTTTGATTCATGTTTCATATAATTATCATCTTAATTTCATTTACTTGTCTTTTAATTACATTTTCTTGCTTGCTTAATTTGTTTACATTATTGAACATGCCTTTTCTTACTTGTTTCATGTTAAAGTCTTTATCTTTAATTTTTGTTCTTATTAATATGAGTGAGTAATGTATTGTTAAGGTAGATGAGGGAACTTGTGTAGGTTCATGATTTGATTGTGGTATTTGGCATAAAGATTGAGTCTTTTGGTAGTATCTTTGTTTTGTGCACACAAGGTGTTTGATGAAATACATGAATGATTAATTTGAGTTACTTCGATATAGTTTGCTAGTTTCAGCGTGAGCTTGAACTTGTATTGAGTTTGTGTGTTTATTGCATACTTAGGGGAAGTTAGGGCGAGAACCCAACCCAAACTTTAGGCTAGGGTACGTCTCACATCGAGAGGTGGAGACTTACCTAGGGACCGTCTCACACCTAGAGGTGGAGACCTACCTCGACTCGCCATTAGACCAATCTTAACCTCTATCACAATCGACATCGAACTACATTAGTGAAACCGGATACCTTAGTCTTTCACATTATTGTTTTAACTTCTTGCGTTTTTGCTTAGCTTTAGCTAGTTTTCGTTAGTCACAACCAACTTGTTTCTAGCTAGAACTAAACAAGAATCTATTTAAACCGTCTAAGAGCCATGATTCCGTCCCTTGGGATTCGACCCTCGTAATGCACTACGACCATATCGTACACTTGCGAGGTAAACAAATAAAACCGTATCACACGTTCAAGCGGTCGAGTATACACTCAACCCGATCGAGCAACACCTACACTCAGTCGAGTACGCATCTTACCTGCATGACCGAGTAATAGTACAAGTATTACATATAATCTAATTATTTTTCTTAAGTTACCTATTTTCAAAAGATTAAATGACTAATATTCTTATAGTTTTCAAAACTAAATCTACTTATATAGTTATATTATCTTTATTATATGTTAATTATTAACATCTTTATACACCAAAACTATCTAATATATGAAGTTTTATAAATTTATGGCATTCCTTATCGCCCCTTGGTCTCCATATTATATAAATAGTATAGATAGATAGTCCTAAAGTGTTACATTATACAACAAGTCTTACTTGCGACGGGGGACCCGTTACAGGTTTAAGACGGGTCATGTAACACCCTCAGATACCAAGGTGCCTTACAAGACCCCCTTAGCACACCGAAGTGCTACCATCTCGGTTGCCCGAGGTAGTAAATATCACAACAAGCAATAAAGGAAACAACATTATTTAATCAATGTTTAATGTCAACACAAATTCCAATACAGATGGCATACTGATAAGTATAATTGTAGTAGCGTTTTATTCCGTATTTAAACCATTACTTGACTCGATTTTGCGTGCTTTCATGTGTAAAAAGCTCATTATAATATTTAAATAGAAATAATTATTTTCCTAAGAACAATTGCTAGTAGTCGTCATAAATCGAGAATTAGTATTGTCTTTTTTTGTTATTTTGATATTGTAGGTTGTAGAGTCTATTGATCGAATACGAAAGAGGGGGGGTGAATTGAGTATTAAAAACTAGCCCCACTTTTTCGATTTATATGATATGTAATTAATTATTTGATCTTATGAATTAAAATCAACTAATTAATTAATCAAAGTAAGCGCGAATAACGAAATAACGAAAAGTAAAGAGATAAGAGAGAGGCACACGATTTTTGAAGTGGGTCAGTTTCACACGTTGAAACCTACGTCCACTATTCTCGATTAATAATTTTTAGTACCTTTCTACGGATTACAAAAATTACCAACCCACTCGTATAATCAACACTATGATTATAACTCAAGGTGAGTATCGCTAAATACTCTATACTATCTTACGCTAATAAGAAAGTACAATATAACTCACACAGATTCCCGTTAAAGAATTGTAAGCTTATAATGATTTACTATTATCCAATAACGTATTTCACTCAAGCGATTGATAATAATTGATGCACGACTCTTTTGAAAACAAACTCTAAAAATAATAAATATTTGCTCAAAGGTTTGCTTTAAAACGATTTTGGAAAATCAACACAACAAGTATATGTGCCGTGTGTTTGCTCGTGTATTTCGTGTGTTTTGCAATTTGTATGTGAATGAGTATTTATAGTAGTAGAATCATAGTAGATCTAAAACCCTAGTATAATATTTAATAAAGATATTTATCTTATCATAAAATAATATTTGCTTATCTTTTAGAAATATCTTTATCTCAAAATATTATTTGGTTTATCTTATAGAAATATATTTATCTTAATATCTCAAAATATTGTTGTAAAGATATAGTAGAATCCTAGATTAGGTAAACAAGGAAAACAACCTATGGAGGCCAAAATTCCTAGCTCACGAAACCCTAGGAGGCACGCATCCCTAGGTGGCACAAACACTAAGTGGGCTAATTTAGTTCACCACATATGAGATTAATATATGCAACCCTAGTAGCTGACAACCCTAAGTTGTATTACTAACCCAATAGAATCTCCATAACTAGATTCTCTCAATCACCTTTGATCAATATAAATACTCTTTAACTTTGAAAACTTCAACACCTTTTATTTCCAAAATCCCAGGCAGTCATATTTTCATCAAATTCCTCTCATTTGTGACGACACTATCCGTCGCCAAGCTTAAGACGGGATCCATATTCTCCCTCCAAATATCCATCCGGTAGTGGAAAGGCCCTGGGGGTGCCCACCTTGTCCCCTCGACCCATTTCCTCCACAAATACCCGTCCTGCAAGATCCATTGCGTCGCAACAAGACCTAACGCATTGTTATCCCAAAGTCTAGCCTAAAGTATAACTTTGAACATAAAATCATCGAATGGAATGTTACACCGATGACACCTATACTATCTAATCTTCACAAAGCCTCTTCTATACTACATCTCTCATCTTGCAATCACAAGACCCTCCATCCTAGTCTTGTGTAGTTTTTATGTAGATTCTTTCGTTAAGCGCGATTTTCTTTAAAGTTATCCTGGTTAGCTATAACTTTCATGTTCCCTTCCAAGTTTTCCTGAGTTGTTTATACTTGGTCTCACATACTTTATCAAAGTCTCAACTTTGATCTTTCTCCGCATATTGTTGCTAGCTCTATAAGACTAAATCCACAATACACCATATGATTATCGAGTAAAACATATTAATTACTAACAATTTCATATCCAAACTAAACTTGGTCCAACATTCCCATCTGTTTGAGATGAGACAAGTCTCTTATTATTTCTCTAACAATGGCCGATGTATTTGTGCCCCCTTACCAAGCCTCCAAATTTATAGCAACTTTTGAATCACAAAAACAATACCAACTTAGCCAAAGTTATCACTCGAAAGACCTTCAGAGATAACGATCTTGACAAGGAGCAAGCTTAAGCAAAGACTCAAATCATATCATTTCTTCCCCCTCTTGGCATCATTAAAAAGACAAGAACAAAGACATGAAACGACTAGAATAACACATGTCAAGGCAAGAAATAGATATGCAAAATACGCAATATAAAACGATATATACCAAGCAAAATCAAGTGCAAATGTTAATTAAGAACTACAAACCACAAGAAATATATTGTTAGTTGCCATTGGGCCGAATGGAACAAAGTTTAAACAAGCCAAAATGGGCCGAATTGGTTAAGTAGTTCAAGAAATAAATACGGATAAGAAAAGCAAGGCATTTGGGTAGGCGGGTGAGGCTAGGGTGCTTTATAACCGGTCCTAGTGCGGTACTCGAGAGTGGAGAGACGGTCAAGGCACGAGGATACATGTGTAGCTTGAGCGGTGAGGCAAACGTCAAAGTTCCGAACTTTCAAGGAAAGAGCCTCCGTCGCATCAAAGATAGTACGCATCCCCTCACGCATTTCCGTACCACTTTTAACCAAAGAACCGCCTTGACTCACCAAATATGTCATCCGATCCCTTTGCCTATACATTTCTTGTTTACAATCGACAATGTTCCTTTCCAATTTAGCAAGGCAATCATCCACACCCGTCATCCACGCCCTCATCTCACGACTCACACCCGACCCACCTTGGTCACGGGTAGAGCTCGAAGAACCCAATGCCACGGTTTGAACAATCTTGTCCAACACCGCATCAATCTTCTTGTCCTGCGCATCAAGGCGCTCCATCACACTTCCCATAACTCCGACTGCATCCCGACCGAACCCCCTTTTGTTAAAAACATCAACTCCGGTCCATTAGCATCCAACTTCATGAATTTCAAGAACGTGTCACACATGTCATCTTTAACGGTAACATCATAACTGTTCACATCGACGACCCCTTGTGACTCAAGGAGCCTTGATACCCACATCCCGTAGGGTAAATCAAGAGTAGAATAAATCTTGTCCTCGGTCACTGAAAAAGCGGTTTGTGAAATACGAGAAAATACAAGAAAAGGTAGATTAACCCGGTTTCCCTCTAACCAATACTTCACAACCAACATCTTGTGGGAAATAACAGTTTACATCCCCTTAAAATTTAGGATTATAACAAAATTATATAATATGAATTGCAAGTCATAGATATGAAAACGATATAAAATATAGAGAAACGAATTAAACCTTTGGTCCTTAGCAAAATCGGCCTTAGAACAGATATCAAAATAGATATCCTCCTAATTGTCTCACCCAAGATAGATCGAGATATGCCCTTCTCCTTTGCTAGAAAGATGATTAAAAGTTACAGTTAACTTTTAGGTTTTTTGTGATTTTTGTGATGGAGGCACAAGAGAGTAGAAAATTAGGTTAGAATTTTTTCCTTCCTCCCTCTCCTCTCACGGCACACTTAGGTTATTTATGAGGAGATTTAGTCTCCTCAAATAACTACCCATTGACCGGAAAAACCCGAGTGTATCTGGACACTTTTTCCGGTCATTTTAGCTTCTAATATAATGTAATATATTATAATCGTCATTAGTCAAAGACCGACATTATAATACATCATTAATTATAAATATCCGTATATTTATAATTTTTCAATTAATTATAACGGTTTATGTTTAATTAGGTTACATTATATACAACAATTAAATATAACATTTTATATTCAATTTACGAATTACAGTTAATTCGTCTCAGCTAAATTTATTTAATCATTATGAATAATTATCATCAACATCAAAACCTGACTAACCTTTTAGTCAAAAACCCCGACTAACCTTTTAGTCATTTAATAAGGCATCAATATGATTATTTTCTCAAATAATCACATCTCTCAATCACATCCTTTAGGTGTGACTTTTAGGGACCAGTTGATCACCGCCATCTGTATGACGATAACTTCAAACTTATCTAGCAAGCCAACCGTTATCGATAAACGTTAATCAACTGATTACAATACAAAGTATACCCTGTGAACCTACAGAGATTTATTTATGTTATTGCACTACTGTGGGAGGACACTGGCCTCCCACCTCTCCACTTGTCTACAATGTATTTGCGATAACCGATTCTCATATCCATATAAATTTCTCCCCCTCACTGTAACCACTGTGCAAGTCCGTATTCACAAGGTCCGTAGTTTTACAATGATCAGTATCAAGAGTGGGTTTCCTCCCCGACTAGAGAGTAACTTAACTGATAAACGAATCTTCATTCGAGCATGGCCAGGCATTTCAGTTACAGCTCCTCGAGTGGCCATGAGAAATATCATATCCTGATAAAGGTTGGATATTTTCTTCAACTCGAATCTTGCAGACACAAGCGCAGTATGAAATGACCCAGTGAAAATCTACTTAGCCTCCTGTTACGGTCGACCATGAGAAAGAAACCAAAGTCACCCAAAACTGCCTTTATCTCAAGAGACAGTCGATAGTCAAAAGAATCGACTCTAGGAACACTATGGATGTCCTATCCACGACCTGGCACCTAATGTTCCGAAACATTTAGGACTCCATAACGTCGTCACAAAATGTCCTGCGCAGTATCATTATAACTCGCATCTGTGATCGATCAGTCAACAGTTTGACTTATGGCTCGTTGAACCCACCATCAATCGACGTCACCAAATAATTGCCAGAGTTATCAGCTCATGTAGGCAATTACGGACCCAAAACAAATATATGTAATTCAAGTTCACTTTGTGGTGATTCAAACTTGTCAGTAAACCCACATTAACCAAAAATATAACCAACACTCAATGATTTATTATAGTTTTTATGGAAAGATACATTTGGTCTAATCCATACTAAAAACTATTAACACTCCATGACCCCTTAATCCCATGGAAATAACGTGCCTTCATGTTTATCATATCTCAATGGTTTAGTGAGAGGATGGCGACGTTATCATCCGTAGCAATCATCTTGTCTATACTATGGGCCCTTTCCAACTCCACGTAAATCTCGATTATATGTTAGTCCTTTCGTTTTACATGCCTAGACTTGTTGCTGGACTAGTAGGCTCACTTAGCCTGGAAGATGGTCACCACTATTATCACAATTATGGTGATCTGGTCAATCGACTAGGAACTACTGTTTATTCCCTGAAGAATTGACGCATCCATATAGCTCCTTCGCAGCCTCTGAAAGCAGCATAGTACTCGGACTCCCAATTCTGGAGAATCTGTCTTAACATTTTGTTTGGAGCTTTTCCAGCTACCGAAGCGCCATTAAGAGTAAACACAAATCCAGACTGAGATTTCGAGTCATCTCAATCCGTTTGAAAGCTAGCATCTGCGTAACCGATTGCGCATAGCTCAGTGTCGCCTCCATAAGTCAATACCCAATCCTTAGTCCTCCGTAGGTACTTAAGGATATTCTTAACAGCCATCCAGTGTGTTTCACCTGGATTGCCTTGGTACCGACTTGTCATACTCAATGCATATGCCACGTCTGGACGTGTGCATATCATGGCATACATGATCGATCCTATAGCTGATGCATAAGGAACCCGACTCATGCGCTCGACCTCTTCCGATGTCTTTGGTGCCTGAGCTTTACTCAACTGCATCGCATAAATCATTGGAAGGTTCCCCTTCCTGGAGTTGGTCATGCTGATCCACCTTCTCAAGAATCTATCTATATAAGACTCCTGCCTGGGGATACACCGTCGTGATCATCTCTTTAATTCGGATCCCCAAATTCCTTTTGTGCTTCAACCCAGATCTTTCATCTTGAAAATGGTTCTTTAACCAAACTTTTAACTAACCGAAGTTAAGAGAGGTAGTCCTTCCCACAGATCAAGAGTCTGTCATCAACATACAATATTAGGAAGACAATCTTGCTCCCACTCGACTTGATATATAAGCATGGTTCCTCGATCGATCGAGTAAATCCATTCTCTTTTATCACCTGGTCGAAACGATGATTCCAACTCCGTGAAGCTTGCTTAAGTCCATAAATGGAACGCTTAAGCTTGCATACCTTCTTAGGATTTTTAGGATCAATGAAACCTTCGGGTTGTACCATGTACAACTCCTCCTCCAAATAATCGTTTAAGAAGGCGGTTTTCACATCCATTTGCCAAATTTCATAGTCATGAAAAGCGGCAATCGCTAAGATTATCCGAATGGAACGCAGCATAACTACGGGTGCAAAATTTTCATCATAGTGCAATCCTTGCACTTGAGTGAAACCCTTTGCCACTAGTCGTGCCTTGTATGTATCTGGTTGTCCTTCTACAGAATGCTTTATTTTGTAAAGCCATTTGCACTGAAGAGGCCGAATCTTATCAGGTAAGTCAACCAGATCCCATACGTTATTCTCATACATAGAGTCCATCTCGGATTGCATGGCGTCAAGCCATAGCTTAGAGTCGGAACAGGTCATGGCACCTTTATAGGTAGCGGGTTCGTTACTCTCTATGAGTAAAACGTCATCTCTCTCATTCTCCTCGACCATACCAATGTATCTGTCTGGAGGAATAGAGTGTCTACCCGACCTCCTAGGTTCCAAAGGAATATTTACCGCAACTGATGATGAAGGAACAGTTTCCTCCATTGGTTGCTCGGTTGTTGGTTCTTGAATCTCCGACAGTTCGAAGGTTCCATTACTTGTTCTATTCTCGAGAAATTCTTTCTCTAAGAACGTCGCACTAGCCGCAACAAAAACTCGATGTTCGGTAGGCGAGTAAAAGTAATGACCAAACATCCCTTTTGGATAACCCATAAAGTATGTCTTGACCGATCGTGGGCCGAGATTATCGTCAGGTCTCCACTTGACATAAGCCTCGCAGCCCCAAACCCGAATAAAGGACAAGTTAGGGACCGTTCCCTTCCATAGTTCATATGGAGTCTTGTCTACAGCTTTAGACGGACTTCGGTTAAGTATTAGAGCAGCTGACAAAAGAGCATATCCCCATAATGAGTCAGGCACAACCATGTGACTCATCATGGATCGAACCATATCAAGTAATGTTCGATTTCTCCGTTCGGACACACCATTCAATTGTGGTGTTCCAGGTGGAGTTAACTGCAGTACTACACCACAGTCTTTAAGGTGTCGATCAAACTCCTTTGAAAGATATTCGCCACCACGATCCGAACGTAGTGTTTTAATCTTTCTATCCAGTTGGTTTTCAACCTTATTCTGGAATTCCTTGAACTTGTCAAAGGACTCACTTTTATGCTTCATTAAGTAGACATAACCATATCTACTCAAATCGTCCGTGACAGTGATAAAATATCTATAGCCATCTCTAGCGTTGATTGACATAGGTCCACACACATCAGTATGTATGAGTCCTAATAGGTCAGCAGCGCGCATTCCAACACCTTTGAAGGAAATTCGAGTCATTTTGCCTCTGAGACATGATTCACACGTGCCAAAGATTCATAGTCAATGGGGAATAGTCCATTTTCATGAGCTCTTCACGCGTTTTCATTTTATGTGTCGGTCCCATACGCAAATGCCATAAATAGGTTTGATCTTTGTCACCAACATTTGCTTTCTTACTACTCACAGATGAGAACCACAAACAGTATCTAGTACCCAAGTTCCGAAACTTGCATGGTTGATCTCAATCATATGAATAAAAGAAGAAGACATACCAACAGGAGAGACGCGACCTGCTTTTATGTCCTCACGGTACACGGGGCAGTTCCTCCTCCAATGCCCAAGCTTGTGGCAATTGTGGCACTCCACGTTACCTTCATCGCTCTTTGTCTTGCCTTGTGAGCTACCGCTAGTCTCACCAGGCCCACTCTTGCCTTGCCCTGGCTTTTTGAATTTTGGCTTCCCTACAGCTAGGTTTGCCTTAGCCTTGCCCATACCTTTGCCCTTGTTGGCAATCATGAGAACGTCCTGTTTCAGACTCCCACTCAATTTCAGATCACTCTCTGTCTGTACAAGGAGGGAGTGGAGCTGATGAAGACTCTTCTGCATATCATTCATATAGTAATTTGCCCTGAAAAGGGCAAAACCATCATGAAGTGAATGAAGAACGCGGTCTATGACGATCTTCTCATCGATTTTGCAACCAAGTGCCTCCAGTTTCTCGACATTCTCAATCATGTCAAGAATGTGTGGGCTAACTGCTTGGCCCCTCTGGAGTTTTGCTTCAAAGAAGCGACAGGTATGCTCATAGCTAACGATCCTCGGAGCTTTCGAGAACTCGTTAGAGAGCGTGGTGAAAATCTTATTCGCACCATGGGCAATGAATCGCCTTTGCAAATTTGATTCCATTGAAAAGATGAGTACGTTCTTTATCGCACCCGCCTCCATTACGAAATCACTATAAGCAAGTGATTCATTTGCTCCTGCATTGGGGCCTGGGTTTGGCGGTAGTGGCTCAGTCAAGTACTTGAGCTTACCGTCAGCAATGGCAGCATTCCGTAATGTCGCCTCCCAGTCCGCAAAGTTGGACCCGTTATTCTTCAGTCGCGTTGACTGATTCATAGTGTCCATGAACATCTTAAGCCAGGACTCACGTCCGAGCGTGGCACTTGGCATTGGGTCATCAGTATGGCCAGCCATTTGTTATTATCAGTTATATCTGAATATATCGTTTTAAATTTAAGTCTAATGAAAAACTGTTTAATTCGATGACTCGTGCATTTATACAATTGACCTCCCTCAAGAATTATATAAATGATCCCAAGACTCAATTTCTGTAAATTGATAAGCCAACCTCTTGGCTAATTCTACTTTTAGAATTCCTGGTCGATAAATTTCTGTAAATTCTATCTATAGTCCATCATAATCACGAGATATTACTCGTACTATAATGTTGAGATAAAATAGGTCAACACTCACTACTTACCCAACGTAGAAGGGGTCATATTATGACTTCCGACGAAGAAGGGGTTCATAGTAGCTTTTCCTATAAAGACTAGTCTCAATTTTATTTATAGGGGAAGGTCCCATCATCTTAACTTTAATTCATTTAAGTGAACGAATGTCTAGCAACTCGATAATGATTTAAACTAAGGTGATGGCCCTAAAGACGAGTGACATCCGTATGTCCATGATATAAACATTCAATCTATATGAATCATTTTTCATGCAATCTTAGGTGGTTTGGTTTAGGCGGAATATGATGCAATTTATTCTAGCATGTGAATAAGCAACGAGAAAAAAAAAAAAAAAAAACGCAAAATAAAGCACCTAGTGTGGCCTAACTACCAAAATGAACAAAATACAAGTTGGAATCCTCCTTGGACCCGAGTCTTGATGTTCCATCTTGGTCCATGTAGCGGGAGTGAGCTATCCGATCTCCGTCTCGAATCTTCTCAAAATACATTTAAAATTACAGATGTAAACCTATTTACATTCTAATTAAAAATAATAATGAAAATTAAAATTACAAAGCGGAGATACGAGATCTCATAATACATCCAAGACTATGTTTCCTTCATTACGAAAACATAATCTACTAAGGCCACACTAGTAAATTACAACCGATTGTACAAAATTGCGTAAAATAAACCATTCAAGCGTCATTCAACATAATAAAAGCATCAACTAAAAATTAATCAAACAATGCAAAATTAAATTGATTAATTATCCAAACCACCATTCTAATCACGTGATAATTCCGTAATTAATCACGAGATATCATTCAAATCCAATGAAAATTCATAATTAATATGAATTACAACGATATTATTTTAAACCGCTTTAAAATAATATGGTATCAATGTGAACCGCTTCCCAAAAAAAATTCCCGGTACGGTTACTGTTCACCGTCAGGAAAAACGAAATTTTTTTTTTTTTTTTTTATTTTTTAAATAACTGTCACGGTTTTTTAGAAAAACCGGAAAAAAACACCAAAAAAAACGAAAAACAGCACTGCAGGCCGAGAAAAAGACGAAATTTTTTTTTTTTTTTTTTTTTTTTTTATTATGTACAGCAGCCGAAACAGTGGCAAAAAAAAAATTGAACGGATGAAAAATCGATTTTGCTTATATTAACTAGATCGGTACAAACTAGCAATATCTAATCATTATTAAACATTGATACCGAAAATATGAAGCACAAATTGATGTTCATCAACAATCAAACCAAATCCATTCACGTTTTAATTCAATCAGTATTGAATCCAAAACATCTACAAATTCTCATATTATCATCTTAACCTATTAAAATAATAATACAAGAATCGAATGGAACAACAAAAAAAATCACACGGCCCAAAAAAAATTTGCACCGAAATTTTTTTTTTTTTTTTTTTTTATTAAAATTTATACAATTCAAATTTTTATGAAAATCATATAAAAAATTTCATAGCCCTAAGGCTCTGATACCACTTGTGGGATTTGTATCCGTATACAACCCTTTAAATCGACAGGATTATAATGAAATTTAACTTATATGATTAATAGTCATAAACAAAATTGCATAAGACGAAGGGATTAAGAAATAACCTTTAGTCCTTGCGATAAAGGCCTAAGAACAAATACCAAAATAGGTATTCTCCTAATCAAAACACCCTAGATGGAACAAGATATGCCTTGAGATTGCTAGAACTCTTGAGAAACCGTTTTCTCTCTTTTTGTGAATTATGTGATGGTGGAGGCTCAACTTGTGATTAGGGTTTTTTTTTTCCAAAAAAAAAAAACTAAAATAGGGAAACCAATTCCTTTATATAGTCCCCTATCACAAGGTATCCTAGTGTAATTAGGAAAGGTATTTTCTTTCCTAAAAACCCTCCATATGGCCGAAATTTTAGAGTATTATAATACTTTATTTTCGGTTCATATTTAGCTATTAATATATTGCAATTAATATCCGTATATTATTAATTATAAATATCCGTATATTTACAATTTTACTAATTCAACATATCAGTTTATATTTAATTTAGCTTGCAATATATATGACAATTAAATATAACCTTTTATATTTAATCGCGAATTACTGTTAATTCGGCTAAACAACATTATTTAATCTGTATTAAATAATTTTTTATCATCACATTGACTAACCGTTTAGTCAAAAACACTGACTAACCTTTTAGTCATATTATAAGGCATCAATATAATTATTTTCTCAAATAATCATATCTCTCGAACACATCCAATAGGTGTGACTTTTAGGGACCAGTTGATTACCGCCATCAGTATGACAATAACGTCAAACTTATCTAGCAAGCCAACCGTTATTGATAAACGTTAATCAACTGATTATTATACGAAGTATACCCTGTGAACCTACAGAGATTTATTTATGTTATTGCACTAACTGTGGAGGACACTGGCTCCAACACACTTTCCCTCACAAATGACCCATTTAAGGGAAAAGGGGAAGCACATGGGGGGTGCCCTACATGTTCCCTCTACCCATTTTGTTAGAGGAAAAACCCGTCGCAAGGTCCGACCCGTTACAAGGGAGACCTAGTGCATCACCTTTCCCCAACAATTCTTTTCCTCTTCATCTCTAGTCCTTTTTTTCAAAAAGGGTCGATTTACGTATCCGTTTTTAGATTAAACGAGCTAAAAATATCGTTTTTTTTTTTCGAGTTCATAGGCATTATGTTTTTATCGCATATATTCTATTTGACTCGTTTAAGACGGATGTACTCGTCTTAAATAAATTGTTGATTTAAAATCAGTGCATAGCTAAAAATATTGGATAGGCGTGTGCACAAGATCGTTGGATTGAGTCTTGTAGAGATGCGTTTGTAACAATTTTACTCGGAATAAGTTCAAAAGACAGGAGAAAATAAACGATATTTTTATAACCCGAGTATATCTATTTGGGGTGTATATGAGCTAAGTCTATTCAACAAGTCATCAGAATCGATTTGATTAAAACTTACCTCAAATTAAACTCGATCAAATCATATATACTACCTTGCAAGCTAAGTATTATGAAGGAGTTTCTTTCCAATTGCCATCCACAACACAACTACCTAAATGATCCAAAGATTGAGGTATATATATATGCCCTATTGTCGTCTTGGAAATTACCTATTGATTTTTAATAGTTATGAGTAATGAGTTCAGTATCACTCTTTCACATGCATCATGCAAACTCTATACATACAAATACGAGTCGGTAACACTATTAAGTGTATGTCTATCCTCAATCTAAAGTTGTTACGTTAGTTAGGCTTCCAACAACTTAATTTGACGATAAGGCTAATAATTAAGGAGATCGAATTAGGATTATGGCGTCAATGTGAAAAGGTAAGCATGAACCAATTGCTTTTTAGAAAGGTAGGCCAAAATCCCAAAAATCAAAATCCATCATATTAAATTTACGTGATCGTTAACGGATTTCAATTTTAAAAATTGCTTGTACGCAACTACTTCTATTCTTATTTGTTCCTTTCTATGGAGTATGTAGTTTCTATTTTTTCATTTTTAATACTAGTACAATGCCATTTTGTGTTATTATCGAAATTGTTATTCGTGGCAAAAATAAATGAATAACCAGAAAATGATGGCGAAGAAAATAGAAATATAGATACGGATAGGAGTACGTGTTTAATAATTGTCGATATGTATGTACTACTCGTTCTACTAGTACTATGTAGTGAAATACCGTATACTTTTAATTTGTAGTGATCTTCTAGTAGTCGTATACTATAGTTATTTAGCTACAAGGGGGAATTTGATGTTAACGGAATTTGAACTTAAATCATGAAAATCACCTATCATAACTTTACCAATTAAACTAATTGACATCTGTAGAATAACTAACTATTTAAATCTATATAACCCACTAGCTATTTCCTATAAGACGAGTTACGGAGTATTTTGGTTGAAAATAGAGACGGGTTTTATGAACATTTTAATGTAACCGTTTTTGAAAAACAAGTTATCATACTGGACCATTGCACTTATATTTAACCATAAAATAACCACAAAAATTCCGTCGTTATTTCAGACGAGTAAAGTACGTATGTTGGACTCCGTAGAAGTGTAAAATGTTCTTCTATTGTCCTCGTAAACGAAGGTGACAAGTGAAAAAAAGGGACCACTGGGCTTAACCAACAAAGACAATTGGGCCCATTTAATAAGGTAATTGTGTTAGGCCTTAGAATACTTATGGGCCCACTTACTTGTCGTACTTTTACACAACTTGTAATATACTCCTAAGTCCTAACTTCATATTCATATACTCGTATAGTACTTCTTATCCATCCAATATTCCAATAATCAATACTATTATAACATGCATGCATTTCATTGTCATCACACTAATTCTTTTAATTATATGATTATATCCATGCACAAATTAGCATAATCCTTTATTCTTATCTTCCCATTTATCTGTATAAGTGAGGAGTATTATATTGAAACGGGACGGAAGACAAAAAAAGAACAAAAAAAATGTTATTTATAAAGTTGTAAAAGTAAAACATATTTATCTACGCAGTTTTGACGTTAATATTCAATTTTAACTGAATATATGACTCATTTTGGATTAGTTCTATAAAATTACGACTTCTTAAATAAAAATTTGTAGTATTTTTTATCGATTTTTCTGGAAGATTGATAGATATATATCCATTTTTGTATGATGATCAAGGTGGAATAATGAAAATTTGCATACTTATCCAAAATTTATGGTAGGGCTATAACCTCACATTATTATCCAAAATGAGAGAACATCTTCTTCTTAGCTTATAAGTGAATCTTAATTTGCCTTATCCTAAAACAACACAATTATTAAGTGCCTCAACAAGTTTTTTGTGGATTCTAGATATAATAAAAATTATTCAATTTTGTTTAGTGCAAAAGTAGATAAAGAGGATTGTTATATATCTAGAATATTTTAGTAAAGACAAGTGTGATACCTTGTAAAGCGGGTTTTTTGTAATCGCTTTACACGATTGATAGTTTATCTTTTAGGAGTACAAGTTATTATAGTACAGAGTATATTGTAAAACGTCATCAATTTATCCAAAATTTGGCGTTTTAACTATTTTAAAATCCTAGCTAGTCTCTCTCTTCTCTGAAAAAAAAGAAAACCCTAAATCAACCTCTCTTGATCCGCCGCAGCCACCCCTCCACCCTCTACCTCCCCTTCCCACCCTACCCTTTCGCCGGAGATGGGCCTATCCTGGTCCTATCTCCGGCGACTGTCACCTTCCTGCACTTTTGGCTCATCTTTCTGGCCAGAACTCGACGGCGACGGTCACTTCTTCGTTTGACGGATCTCGTGTCTTCTTGACTGGCGGATCTCGGCTCTTCTTGACGGATTCTCAGCCATCTCATTTCTCTGCATCTCCGTCTTGCCGCCGACTATGCATGCAACCCAGGGTGTGTTCCCCCTTCCCCTCGCCCCTTCCCCCACCCCTGGTAAGATCTCCTTCCCCGTTCCCATGTGTCCTTGTCGATGGGTATAACTCATCTGGTCTGCATTGTGATGTTTTTTTTATGGTTATGGGTTTGGACCTATTGGGTGTTCCCCTTTCCCTCGCCCCTTCCCCCACCTATCGGTCCCGGTTCATGTCCTTATTGTGTCCGTCTGTTTTTTTTCTGTTGGGTTTGGTCTTGTTGCATGTATGGTCTCCGCCTTTTGGAGTTTCTTTGGGGTAATGTGTTTGGCTTTGGTTCGTTTTAATGTGTTATTTGGGTTAGTTCGTTGGTCTTGAAGTGGCCGTTTGATCTGTTGTATGTCACCGTTTTGTATGAGTTCTTGGCTGGAGGGTGTATTTCTATTTGTTACGGAAGTGACTTGGTCGGGGCGGGGTGCTAAATGGATAGGGGTTTGGTAGTGGTGATTGGTTGGGTCGGATGCGGTGGTCCACACCACCATCTTATGTTGTCTAATCCTTGGTTTTCTCGTGTCTTGTTATTCCAAATAATAACCTTCTATCGGATTTTTTGGGTATCCTGCCCCATTATCCTTGGGGTTGTAGATTTAGTTATGTTTATTATGGTCCAAATAAATCTAAATAACAAGGTTATGTGCTTAGTCGGTAGCTTTGGTTCTTGCTATGTGGCATGTGTTAACTATTGCAGGAATTATTGCTTCTCTGAAGCCTTAAAGGAAGATTTGTGCCTGGTTCATGTTGGATCTAGACGATGCTTTGAAGCAATCATGGACAGAAGATGGGTTGCGAGCTTTCCATTGATATGGTTTGTCTGTATGCTGGCTATTCTGATCTGCTATTTGTGTGACTGTAGAGCTCGTTCGGCTTGGTGTAGGAGTTCATTCTCCATCGGGATTTCATTCCCCTCCGGAAGCAGCCTCTCGTATGTTATCCACCTTTCATTCCTACGCTCTTGTGGCGTAAGTACACCTTGCCCTCGTCACTCCGCACCTCACATGCATCGGTGGATTTCAGGAGATCTCAATTTCGTGCAAGACGTGGAAAAGGAGGCTCGCGCTCTCTACTTCGTTCTCCACCAACATGATTTCACTATCCGGCGTTTTCTTCCAGTAGTGTTAAATATTTGTACTATTGTGATGTTAAATTACGAGTGTATTAAGGGTTTAATATCCCCTAACATTATTTAATTGCATCTTTTTACCATTGCCAAAAAAAAAAAAAAAACTATTTTAAAATCAAATACCATAACGAAAATAAGTTACGTTAAAAAATATTAAAGAGTGAAATTAATTACTCCGCATTAGATATATTAAGACATCAAAATTACATTAGTCCAAATTTACACCAAAGTGGATATATCTAGTTATCTACATTGTTCTTTCAGTAGGTCTCCCTTGTGACGGGTCGGACCTTGCGACGGGTTTTTCCTTTAACAAAATGGGTAGAGGGAACATGTGGGGCACCCCCCATGTGCTTCCCCTTTTCCCTTAAATGAGTCATTTGTGAGGAAAAGTGGTACCCGTCGCAAGCTTGTGACGGATACTGCCCGTCACAAACAAGAATTTGTGTTGTTCTTTAGTACTTTAACCCAATAAAATTAAGTGGATAACATAGATGACATGGCTAAATAAAAACCCACAAACCTAACAAAGGACTGAAAGAAGATACGTAGTAGCACTTATTTTGCTACTTGCTTGTTGCTAATATGATGAGGACCACGTAACATCAAATTAAATCATCAATGCCACTAAACAAAAGATTAGGGTACCCAATTAGTATAATTTATTTATCATAAATTGCTTTATAAGAATATAAGATAATTCAATCGATAAATATTGTATGAGAATAGTCTAAATTAAATATTTGGAAAATTTGATAGGTCTTGTTTTACGTAGTTATCGACTCTTTTAATACTCACTCAATCAGCTAACTCAGTTTTTGGTATAACAATCTAATATCGATATTGTGAGTAAATTTTTTGCATGAGACTGATAATAGGTTTTCGCGAACAATATCATATTTATCTCATATGATTATCGATTTTTTGATTTATTTATTTATATATTTTGTAAAATGAAAAGTGGTGGTTAACCAAAGCTTGAATGCTTAAATACTAGATAATGAAGTGTCTCCAACTCTTAACCAACGATTTGACTAATCCTACCTGCTAATGTAGGGTACGACTAGTGGCTACGATTTGATTCATAGCCATCTTTAGCACATGAGGATAAGGTACAAAATGTCACTCATCTGAATGTATACAAAATTTCCTCCGAGAGAACGGTCCTTCTTACGCCTAAAAGAGATCAGGAGAACCAAAACGAAATATTATAATGGGTTAGGTGTAAGGAGTACTGTACTACCGGAGAATACAATTTTTTTTCTTATTCTTGTGATTTTCTCCACTAGTATTTGTTTTACAAAAGTGAAAATTGCATGTACATTTGAAAGGTGGTTATTTTATTTTATTTTTTTGAAAAAATGTGGAAATAACATAAATAAAAATGTAAGTTGGTAAAACAAATAGGCTTAGATTTTTGAAATCACTGATTAATTCCTCGTAGTTTGAAAATAATGCATAGAAATCTGGCCATGCATAAAGGTAGCGTCGAGCTGGGCCAGTTCACAACATCCGGGCCTAGTAACTCGGGCCCTGAGCCAGCCTAATTCGTGGGATGGGTCAAGTTGGCTCATTGTTGGCCCTAACCCAAGCCTTTGATGGGAGACCAGGCATGACCCAGATCAAGTGCGGGCCATTAAGATACATGGGAAATTGGGCCTAACGACACGGGTTGGCCGGGTCGGGCTGTGATGATGGGCCCGCCAAAATTAGATTAGATACCGTATATATTCAGGGTTTTTGGGATCATTAAGTCAGTGTGGGTAGTAACAGTCCAAACTTGTGACTTATAGCTAAAATTGGAGTAGTATGGTTTGAATGAGCTGAACATGGACGGGACGACCCTTTACACCCTTCCCATCCGACCCGCTAACAAAGCGGGTTTGGACAGTGTAATTCAAAAATCTACAAAGGCCCAGTCCAAAACCCGCTGACTCGCATGTCTTTAGGAAGAAAAACATGCTCCTGTCCTGCACCCGGCCAAGCCCACGTTTGATCACCCTACGTCAATTTTAAACTCGAATTCATATCATAAAAAAGATTCGGGTTGGCAAGGTAAAGGATCTTGGTCATCTTAAACAACCGATTTACTAACTACAGAGTAATAGCTAATCAATGGGTTCAGCACTTCAGCTCAGAGGGTGGACTAACATTTTATATTGACAGTTTCTTGACCGTGAGACCAAGGCCAACCTATCAACCAATTAATAAGATTCAAAGAATGTTGTACTGACACAGTATAAATGTATGAAGTATAATGCTAGATGGATTAGAAATTTGGATGGAAGGACAAGTCTCCTCATATCTGGTCGGTCTTAATATTTTATTTTAAAGTGAGAGTGGTGAGATTTGAACCAATGATCTTTTGAACATATTGACTCTGATACCATGTAAAAAAAACTATCTCAACCAAAAGCTTAAACTAATAGTTATACACTTGTACTCTAACAGTGTGCTACAAAGTTTGTAGGCCTATTGAATTTCGGATTTGTGATAAGGTATTCCTAAATGTGTCACCGCTAAAATGATTTAAGATGCCTGATATTGATTTGGGATTGTAATTTTTTTTAGTTTTAAGTCAATTTTATACAATGCATTGACCCTGTTTTTTTTCATTGATAAATATAACTGAATCAAAAAATTTATATAACAAATCTAAATATTTTAGTTATAACTTTCAAGCTTCTTATATTAGTTTTTACTATATTCATCATAAAAGTTTTCACAATTTTAGAAAGTAAATTTTACCGATTGATTGTATTGTGGGTTAATAATATTTGGAAAATGATATATACAACCCACTGGGCTGTATTTAAGAGTCTAAAAGAGGAAATAAAAGCTTAAAACAAGCATTAGTGACATCAATATACGCGTAATTTTGTCATAAATTCTAACTTTAATTCTACTTAAGGAAATATATTAATTCTTATGTACAACCCAGTGGGTTGTATTTATCATTACCGATAATATTTATACCTCAAAATAATATAGTTAGTATAAAGCCACACAAATTTCGGAATTTAATTGGCTAATGAGTAATTGACCAAAATATGTTCAATTGGATATAATTGCACGCTAATAAAAATTTACGGAATCATTTTAATCTTGTTGAAACGTTTATGAATAAATTGAACATGATACACACATTTGAGGTGTGTTCGTCACTATGCTGTTTTATAAGCAGATAATGTGACTCGATTAAGGACAAGTTGATCGATTCACAATTTTTGTATGGAATTAGTAAAAATAAAATTTAAAATAAAAATTGTTTTCAATTGCCACTTTCTCTCTAAACCCGTACATAAAGAATACCCGTCATTCTCTAATAGAAACGTTAATGTGATTTAGTAATGATAAGTTTGATCGGTAAACTCAAAAACTTTAATAAAAAGCTCGGATTTAAAGCATTAGTTATATTACAACTGGTGATATAATCTATTAATTGAGTTTGATGTTGCATAATTTTATTTTGTTGTGGAATCGGTAAAAATAGTCACATTTAAATAAAAGAAAAACGTTTTTATAGCATTGACAAGTCGTTGACAATTTGACATTATGATATTATTACAGAATAATTGGAGTGTAGAACATTTTGGCCAATTGCTCGTGACGCTGATGAAACCATGTTTTAATAATAAGCTCAGTCTCAGTGTTATAATAACTCATTTAATAATAAACGGGGAGTACGAACACTCTTCCTAATTAGTGTATCTGTGTTCAATACACGCCAAAATATTGTGGATACTTATGAAGCCATGTTTTATTTTCTTCATTTATTTGGACATGTATCTGATAATTGTATATGGTATTTGGACGTGTTTCAGACATTTGTTTGTGGTGAAATCGAACTTTATTTCTATTTTCAACCTAAATCATATCATGAAATCATTTTAATAAGATCATTGTAAGATAAATAATTATTAATATTTTGAAAATATTTAAATGAATTATTAATATAGTTTTTAGAGTATTTTTAGTATTTTTACTAATTTTAATACAACTTATATACCTATGAGATGATTTTTACAGATTTCCATTTTTATGTAAAAAATTCAAATATATTTTTCAAATGATATTTAATTGCATAAAAAATTTAAAATTTATAAAAAGTTTGTATTCTGTAATTATAATAGAATAAATGAATGAAATTTATTTTTTGGTGCAATTTTGATTGAAAATCTAAAAATTGGTCTAAATTCACCTTCACTCAAAGTTATGAGACCTAATTACTACATTTAAAACTTAAGATAATTTATCTCACAATTGATCAAAGTAAAGGAAGTTAATTGCCATATTCAGGTTTTCCAAATAAAGTGACAATATATATGTATATGTAAAAGAACATGGTTAGAGCACACTCGAGAAGAACACATAATTACGGAGATTAATACCTTAAAGATTAAAACATTAACATTAACTTTTGAAACTATCTAAAAATTAAGTATACATATGTGAAATAAATTAGTTGTCTTATTTAACCGGTTTACTTTAAAACTACTGAGTAATTCAACAACTTTACCCTGATACATATTGTTCTCTTTAACTACGAAAAAATTGTTAATAAATATTTGACTACGTCTCTTGTAAAACCGTTATTGCTCATTGCGAATTAGACCCCATTTTGTTATTTTTTTGTTTTTGTTATTTTTAATTTTTAATATCAAGCATCATTAAAATAGGTTTGAAATAACCCGCTCTTCTCTTACTTCCCTTATAATGTCAACTTTCTTTCGCCATTTCTCTCGTCTTCTAATTCCATGACATTCTGTCTATATGATTTCAACTTCGATTCTGGTTTCACAAGCTTAACCGAATCAGTGTCGATTTCAACATATCATGGGTACTCTCTGTTCTTCTTTTGTTTATATGATATGTTTCGATTTCAGTTGATATATGTTTAATCCGAATATTTGTTTTTATTCCGCAGCATTGTTATTTGCTTACTTATTGCTCAAATTATATTTCGCAAAATTTTCGTAATTACAACTATTATCATCTTTTAATGGTTTACACATTACACCCCTGTTTTTGGCCAAGTCTGTAGGAAAGCGCGGGAAATAATTGTTTGATTGTTTGTCATTTTTTTTGAAGTAATTGAGATCTTTGTTGGATTTTATGCTTTTGTGTAAATGCACGGTTTTTTAAATTTACGGTATACAGAATTTAACAATTACGCTAATACGATATGGTGTTTCAATTCATTTTTAAGTGCAATTTAAATTTAATGTTTGATTTACAATTGTTAAATGTGTAGTATTAACTACTGAGAGTAGACCTGTCAAAACTTGACCCTATCCAACCTTAACCGATTTTTTAGGGTCAAAGACTCGTAAATCTTGAACCGCATCTCGAAAAGACACGAACCCGAAAAGACCCACTATTTTACAGTCAAAACCCGACCTATTTGATTTGATGAATCAAATATATAATATATCAAGGATATTATTAAAATATTAATATTTTTATATTTTATTTACAATAACAAATAGAAAATTAATTATTTTAATATTTTGAATCAAAACATTCAATTAAAATCAATTTTATATTACTTCTTTTATCATTAAATAATAAAATAATTTAATTTTTATAAATGTCCTAATATAATTACAATATAAGTAATGATTCTAATTATATTCTTTTTTCTCTTTGGTTCAAATGAGCATATGTCGCGAATAAGAATCGAGTCTGAGCCTTACTAACAACTTACGAACGACATGACTAAATGAACATCTGCATAATAAGATGATTACTGATGATTTCTCTCTGGTTTTATCTTAGCTAATTACGCCGGATGTCGTTCTACTCAATTGATTGATGGACACGGCAATTTCAATGTCGCCGGATTCAATCCGTTTTTGAAAGGAGTAAAATTGGCAGAATGTGGAAATTCTTACGCTATAGTCTCCATCATGGGTCCGCAAAGCAGTGGTATGGAGTACTATGGACTTACGCTTCTTAAAAATTCTCATTTAAGACGGTCGTAATTTAACTGAATCAGCAATGAGCATCAGTGTGTGCTGAAAATATGTACCTGAATCCGCTTGACACATTTCACATGACAGTCGAGATTTAGTGCAGACTATGGACTAACACTTAAGACGGTCCTAATGTAACTGAATCCGCTTGACACATTTCACATGACAGTCGAGATTTGCAAAACTTTTACTGTAAACTGTTGATGCTTTCTGTTTCAGTTTTTCCTGTAAGCTAATGTTCCTGTTTTCTGTGGATTTATTGTTTGCTTTCACAGGGAAAAGTACACTGTTGAATCATCTATTCGGAACAAATTTCCGGGAGATGGATGCAGTCACAGGAAGGTAATTGGCTTCTTTCCGCTTTGAGCTGTTTTAAGATAAAGCGGTTAATAAGAAATATTTTTGACAGACGTACTGCTTTTTCTTACCAGGTCTCAAACTACCAAGGGTATTTGGATCGCGAATTGTGCTGGGATCAATCCCTGTACACTTGTAATGGATTTGGAGGGCTCTGATGGAAGGGAAAGAGAGGTGATTCGTAAATCTTGTATATCACGATCTACTTTAAATGTTGCGCACTTCATTTGACATTAGTATGAAGGCGTAATTTTGTTTGTCGTAAACATTTTGATCGTCATTAAAAATATAAATGGGTTGCCAAGAACTGAAGGCATATTGCCTTATGTTTCAGGATGATACTACTTTTGAAAAACAAAGCGCTCTCTTTGCTCTGGCTGTTTCCGATATAGTGCTGATAAACATGTAAGAACAAGGACTACCTCTATACTACTCTTTGTACCCCTTAGACATACTTTTCCCGATCTCTGATGCGTGAATTGCTTTGTAGCTGGTGTAATGAGATAGGACGCGAACAAGCTGCCAATAAGCCTCTTCTAAAGACTGTATTTCAAGTAGAACTTTTTCTATCTATGATTTATTAGGCCACTCGACTTGTTGTTCCGATGGTGATTGTTTCTGATGTTGCTTGTGAATAGGCCATGATGCGATTGTTTACTCCTCGTAGGACTACCTTGATATTCTTAATACGAGATAAATCAAGGGTAGGTTCGGTTACCACTCCCCTTGCCTTTTCAGCGTATTATTTGGATATGTTTCGATCTTCACATGCACTGACCGCTGCAATTCTTGCTAATTTTTTGTACAGACATCTTTGGATATTTTGGAGTCGCTTCTGACGAAAGATACTCAGAAGGTGAGGAGTTGACTTGGGTGGTATATGATAGATGAACCATCTCAACCAAAACCTTAGTTATTTGACTGTTTTTATGATTTCTGTTAGTATATACCACATCATATGTTTAATACTAAACTGTTATATTCTATTAGTATATACCACATCATATGTTTAATACTAAACTGTTCGAATTTTACTGTTTTTATGATTTCTGTTCATCAGATATGGGAGTCAGTTCCGAAGCCACCAGCACACAAGAACACCCCCTTAAGTGATTTTTTCAATGTAAGATAGTATATAGTACAAATCTTGGAGATGTTTAGTTACATATGTCAGATTTGTATCCGGGGTTACGCTGATACTTCCGATCTTATTTTCCGCAGATTAAGGTAGTTGCTCTTGCCCATTATGAATACGCAGAAGAACAATTTAAAGAGCAGGTATGCCATACGAAAGTGTTCTTCAGAGCTAACATAATGATTTGGCATTTTGGCTGACTTAATGTGTATCGATGAAGGTTGCTAGTTTGAGGCAGCAATTCGTTAACTCAATTGCTCCTGGCGGGCTTGCTGGAGATCGAAGGAGTGTCGTTCCTGCATCAGGTTTTTCAATTAGTGCTCAGCACATTTGGAAAGTTATAAAGGAGAACAAAGACCTTGATCTTCCGGCACACAAGGTTAGTGCTCCAAAGTCTCATTGAAGACGGAACCTTCAGCTGAAGACGGGCCAAATGTGGCCATTTTAACGACAAATGTAACCAGTACCATTTCCTAAGCTATAATCGGTTGTTTTATCACATGGTCACATTTATCGTTAAAATGGCCACATTTGGCCCGTGTTCAGCTGAAGACGAAATTGGTCCGTATTCAATGAGAATTTGCGGTGCTCTATTTACTTTCTTGTTGCCATAACTTGTTGGGTTATTGTTTCATGCCACAAATTTTCCCACAGGTCATGGTGGCTACATTTCGCTGTGAAGAAATTGCCAATGAAAGGTGTAGCAGCTTTACCCATAACCCGGTAAGACAGCTCTTAATCACCTACTCGTGTTTGATTCTTTCTTTACGGAGCCTTATTTTGTTCCATTCCTTATTCTTTCAGCTGGTCTATGTATTACTAATATTTGCAGGATTGGCGTCATCTGGAAGAGGCCTCACAATCTGGTCCAGTTCCCGACTTTGGGAGAAAGCTTAGTTCAATCCTAGGAAAAAGTTTCTCTGAGTGAGTGGCAACCATAGATACTAATAATATATTGCGATGTCATTTTAAAAGTGTTAAATAATATGTTCGTCCCATTCTTGTTTGCACAGGTATGATGCAGAGGCTGTTTATTTCGATGAGGGTGTGAGAAAGTCGAAGAGGAAGCATCTGGAAGATAAGTTACTGCAGGTATAGCCACTCTCAATTCAATCATTTGGAGGCTGAATAGTAATGTGCCAATTGTATATTACATTGCTTCTGCCTTTTGTTTTACTCTCTCGTATAGCTCGTTGAACCTGCCTTTCAGTCTATGATGGGACATCTGTGTTCTAGGGCAGTGAAGAAATTCAAAAAAGAATTTCAAGAAGCTTTGAATGCAGGTGAAAGATTATCTGATGCTGCCGACAGATGCCGGCAGTCCACTGTGGATGCCTTTGACAAAGGTTGTGCAGGTATTGCTACTCTTATAGGTCCAGTCTAGACCCGTATTAATGAAGTCACACCCCCGAAGTCAAACCATGCATTTTCGCTTGTTAATGTGTGTAATCTCTATTGCATTCCAATATCACAGCAAATATTTGTGGGGATTTCCTTGTGTATGTGACTGTTTGAGAGGTTTCTTCTCGTGAGTCAGTTTGGACCTTTCCTGCAGGACTACTTTTAGCCTACTGTTAAATTCTTAAGCCCTTGATGTCAGAGTATAAAACCGACCATCAACTTAAGCTGTTGGTTGAGATGGTTTCTTGTTATGGTATCAGAGCCCATGTGAGGGGTCACGGGTTCAAATCCCATCACTCTCACTATTCGTATGAGGGGGCGTGTTAGAGTATGACGATCAGCATAAGCTGTTGGTTGAGATGGTTTCTTGATACTTGGAAACTGAATTATTCGTGGACATTGTCAATTGGGACTCAAATTCCATCAATATATAGAAGTCTCCTTTAATTAAGATTGAATACTTCCATTGCTGTACACAGATTCTGTGGTTAAACAAGCAAATTGGGATGTTCGTAAAGTGAGGTCAAAGCTTGTCCGTGACTTGACCGAACATATCAGCTCTATTCGCGCTTCCAAGTTGGACGAACTTACACCCAATTACAAGGTACAGAGAATATATAATCAGAAGGGGTATATACAGTCTGAAATGCCCTTCGCTTTATAACTATGATTTTGTTTCAATGATTCCGTCTTGATCCTTTATTGATGGCGGAATTTTTTTCGCAGAAAACATTAAACGAGGCACTTTCAAGGCCTATTGAGGCACTACTGGAGCAGCCAACTGATAAAACATGGCTATCAATAAGCGGACTTCTTAAATATGAAACTCAGGCAGCACTTGATGGCTTTGCTACTGATCTGTCTGATTTTGATTTGGATGAGAAAACAACTAACAGCATGTTAACAAATATTGTGGAATATGCTCGAGGCGTGGCTGAGGAAAAGGCCAAAGAAGCTGCATTAAAAGTCCTGTTCCTTATGAAAGACAGGTTAGGACTCCGCATTATCCTAATAACAAGAGTTAGCTTAGATGGCCCTGGCAGTGGCACTGACCTTGGACTTTTCTGACTTCTCTTAGATTTATTTCATTGTTGCAATCCGACCAAGCATCACGGGGTTGGACCGAGAAGGATGATATCCTACAAATTGCAGGATCTGCTAGAGATATGGTACTATTCTTCAAACAGTACACAATGACCCTTTTATATAAAGAGTATTAAGCACCTTTTTGCGATTGTTAAATAACTTGTTTAATACGGAGTATACAAAAGGCCTTTATTCACTCGACAACCGTCCTACACAAAATTACTCGATTGTCAATTTTTTTTCCTGTACATTAATATTGATTGCTTTTGCAGGCTCTCAAAGTACTATCAGTTCTGTCCGCCATTCGGTTGGATGATGAATTTGATCATATTGACAAATGCCTGATATATGCATTGTTGGAAAACAGTACTTGTCAATGGAGTTTAACTTTTTTGGCATCAAGCACCTGGGAAGCGGTGGGCTTTTTCGCTGTTCTTTTTATACATATATCAAAATTACTCTCATTTTATGTAACTTACTGAACTCTCAGAGTTGATTCGAAAACATTATTGTCTTCTACCTGACCCTGAATTTTTCGTCTTGAACTCTCAACCATTGTGTAAAGATACATTGTGCTTTTCTGTGCAGGTTCCGTCATCACAGGTATTAATAACGCCAGCACAATGCAGATCATTGTGGAAACAATTCGACATGGAGGGAGAATATTTGGTTAACCAAGCTACATTTGCTTTGGTAAATGTCCCTGAAGGGTTTTATTATGATTCCATACAATTCATACGAAAATATTTATTAGAGGTGATCATGGGACGGGACAAGTCTAGCCTATTGCACTCGGTCTGGCCAATAGATCATACCCGACACGTGTCTTTTGTCGCGTCTTAACACTATATGTTGTTCATGTTAATCCCCCAGTTATAAGACTGTTCCCGGTTAGTTGATCATTTTCTATAAGATTATCGGGTATCATACTATAATGCATTGGAACTCCACTGACCTGGTGTATCGTTGATTTCCTCAGGAGGAAACCAACAGGCATAACGCGGATGCCAACAAGCCTAAGAAAAGTAACTGGCGATGGGTTCCGCCAGTAGCAACTGTAGCAATATCAGCTGTATCGATGGTTCTCGGTCTCCCAACTCTCTAAGCAATGTTTTACTTCTTGCGTTGGAATGAAGAACAAGATTTCTTCTACCATATATCAACGAGTTTCCTTTGATACGGATTTTACCAGTACGTTTTTTGACGAGTGTGGCAAAAGCCTCGGTTGACTTGTGGAGGGTTGTGAATTTGTGATGATCGTATAAATGTGATGTACTTATGTCTGTGTGTAAATATTTGGCCTTCATATGTTTCAGGATAATTTGGAATGTTGACATGCTGAGGAAAAAAATGATTAATAAACACAATATTAAGAATCTCGACACAAATTCTCATTGAACACGGCTACTATTCGTCACAAGCTTAAGTCTTATCGATTAATTAATGCTATACAATTGAATGTACATAAACTGTACCAAAATGAATTTTACCATATGCTCATTGTTCCAGATTCCTATTTCTCCTGGAGCCGGCGATGCATATGTTGCTGGTGATAGATGAACCATCTCAACCAAAACCTTAAGGTGATGGTTGAGGTCCATATATTATAGTTATATTCTATTATGCCCCCTCACTCGAATGCCCATTGGGCTTGAAGAGTGGATGGTTAGTGCACAGGCCCCCCATAGCATGTGCGGGTTTTTCCACTTGGTGATTTTCGAGATATTGGAGGCTGTCAGGGTTTGAACACGTGACCTTCGGTCATTCTGGCTCTGATACCATGATAGATGAACCATCTCAACCAAAACCTTAAGGTTTTGGTTGAGATGGTTCATCTATCAGCTGGAACGACTTTTAACGTAGTTTTTACATTCATCTGACGAACCTTTGAATTATACTTCGACTACTTAAATACAAGTACTCCGTAGTTGCAATTGAAACTCATATAATGTCTTATAAAGTTCTAGTATACTTTGGGTGTTACATTATAAGACGGTATTAGGAATTGGCTGCGTACATCCGACCCCATTACCTATTGGCTATTGTTTTGTATTGTAAGAAATTGGTTGCGTACATCCGACCCCATTACCTATTGGCTATTGTTCTGTATTGTATGAAAGGAGAAACTGAGGCGTGTTTTAATTGCCGAGGTTTGCTGGAAAGTTATACTGTATTAATCAGTAAAAAAGAGAGTGTTTTGGTTAAATTTTGTTTCCTGCAAACCAGTGATTCAGGAAATATGGCGTGTTTATGAAATCCGCGGAACCAATTGGTTATACCCATTACACAGGGTGTTAGAGCCAATTCCTGAGCAGCAACAGCGAGAACTGTACAAAAAATGACCCCGTAGAAAAGAAGCGGATTGATGAAGAAAAAGCAACTCTCAAGCCATTCATCCGAGCCAAGTCCATCCCGAATTTTTAGTATTCATGAAGAATTACATCCTCATCTATTTTGAGATACTGATTTACAATCTCTCATCTCTTAAGAAATGTACATTATGTTTGCAAGTGCGTGTTCAAACCTTAAAATCATTGCATATATGAGTTATGAGTAGTTGCCTAGCTCTCTCACCGGAATTTGTATCCTACTGGAGTGAAGCCGGCTAGATCTGCACAAGTACCTAGTGGTTTTACGCACGTTCCAATTATACGAAGGATAAAGCCATTTGGTGTTTTGCAGTCCATGTGTTTTCTTTTTTTTTACAGAAATGCAGTTATAGTATATGTTTAGACTTGTTTTTGCTGAAATATTTACAAGTTTCTTCAGCAATGCATGATTTTACTTTGCCATCCATGTTCCAGAATTACATGTTAGAGACTCCATACACAATCTGTACAATTTGCAGACATAATTTTTGTCCATAGTGTGTGGAACCAACTTATTCATATTTACTGTATCGGAGAAATGAGTCACAAACATGATCAGAAAAACTTATACAGTATCCGTTTCGGAATTATGTGGTGAAGATAGGTGGTAGAAACTTTGATCTTTTCCCCTTAATTAGAGCATGTGTGTCTGGAAAGTTACTGTAGCCTGCTAGATCCTCGAGGCAACCATCGTCTCCCACAGTGACAGGATAAGATACCAGATGAACGTCGTCCATGTCTAGAATCTCGTCTCCACTGTAGATCTTCCACATTTGTTCTCCTATAGAGCGTAATCTGATCACACATTCTAAACTTTGTGGTTCGTCAAATTCTTTCTCTACTCTTCCTGTGTGCTCGTACCACAGAGACATCCGATAAGCATAAATTCCTCCATTCCTTCGGCCGTTCTCATCACTTGTTTTGGTTTGATAGCAGCCTATCGCAATCTCTGTGTCTCTTGCTCCGTCCATTGATCTCTGGTTTATGTTTGCGGAGCCTATTAGGATGTATTTGTCATCCACTGGTACACCAACCGACAAAATGTTAAAATGCGCTAGCTAGCAAAGGTGTTTGAATCAGTAGTCGGAAATAATATCGACATACCTATCATTAGCTTGGAGTGGACATACACCATGAACCGTCTATTTTTTTGAGCACTCCAATATAATGTCGACGGATGAGGAGAAAATGGCGGAAGAAACTCTCCTGGTCCTTCCTTTTCTCTATTAGCAAGGCAGAAAAAGTTCAGGTAATCTCTCGGATGCGCTTGCTGTCCTGTTTCTCTGATCGCTTCTCCGATCAATTTGTACATCATCTTCATCGTCTCCCTCGTCCAGTGCAGTATATCCTGTACACTTTCGCTCTCTGGCGATCCTTCTGGCCACATTGGCATAACCACAAAGACCGAGAATCTCTCGTGTGCCCTTATCTTGTTTGCCACCTTAAGTGCTATCTCAAGCGGAATTAAATTTTTGCATCCACTGTTCTGATCAACCTCCCATAAACTGCATCCTCCAATAAAATATTGGTTTTCTATGTATATAAATTTGTCTGCTTTTCTGATAGCTTCGACATAAGCATCGTGGATACTTTTTTCAGTTTTGATTTTTTGCGACAATGGACTTGCAGAGAAATGATCAATTGACCTATAAACCTGCACATTCCAGTTCCTGTCGGAGTTGCTGGGAGGAGACGGTTTGATTATGTTTCCTATGGCGCTTGCTGGGATTAATAAGGACGGGTCACATTGCTTAGTCCATCTCTGCTCGAAATTTGTATGCACGTCCCAGGCCGCTTCACCTGTAATACAAGCGTGTGCATCATGCCATGGCTCTCTTGGTCCGCCTCTGTGGAGGTTAGCTCCTGCAATATTCGTCTGATAAAAATCATTGGCATGAGAATCTGTGTTAAGTGTTTTAAATAAGGAATGTTGCTCAGTATCATAGCGACCGTCACAAAGATCTACACCCCCGATAAAACTCATTATCTCTCTTTTGTTTGGTGCATCTTCTACTCGGGTGTCTACAGATATAGTCTTTTGGTGATGACTGAAGAATGTAGGGAATTTATTGTGCAATCTTGGGCATAGTTTGCATATCACTCGCGTGTCTCTGAAATATGCCAAGGCATCTTCGTCGTGAGTCTTCATAAAGCCTTTGTTCTTGATAAGCGGTAAGGATGATTCATCATTCCAGAGCATTATCCTTACTGCAACATCTTCTTCCGCTTTCTGCTTGAGCAGTTCACCTAATGTCACTCCTTTTGCACGCGGAATTTCTGTGTTGGGATCTCGAACCTGTGAAACAATTGGTTAGTCATTTACTCATGGGTCAGGTGGTGAGCCAAGATGAGCCTATTTAAGATCTACAGCTAGTCTCCCTTCAGACGAGAATAATGTCAACATTTTTATAATAATAAGTGACTATTTAATGATAAAAGGTTATAATTGGTAACTTTTCGTCTGAAATGAGAATTTGCCTAAGATTTGAATTCTTGCAGGATGGTTTGTCTTTGGTAAAAAGGTAATTACCAGAACCATCTTCGGGTTGAAAGACCATCCCGCAATGTATATCAAATGTTTTGCTCCCTCGAGAGCTTTATAAACATCTTCCCATAACTTTCCAGGGACCTCATGATGAGATGATAGCGGTGGTTGAAAAGAAGGAAGATGGTGAGCGTCATGATACAATGTCACACTGCAATTAGAACGCTGTGGAAATGTTGCATTCCGAAGGCCTTTAAAATTATCGTTATTAAGTAACTTTTCCCAGCTCGGCTCTAACTCTGCAGGCTTAAACCATAAAATGAACTGAAGCCCTAGTTTCGGCTTTAGTTTTCCTTCTTCTGATAGCAACGGAAAGAAGCCATTTATCAAGCTTGCTTGGTTTACTAACTGTCGCGCCTCAAATTCTATCTTTCCGAGGACAGTGCATTTAGTTTTCATGGTGATTATTATTGTTGAATCAATAGGATGTGCACATAGGATTTGGAAGGTCTGGTTCCAGACTCGGTTTCGTTCAAATGTTGTCCTTGCCACTTTATGGTGGCCTATTTTGATCGTCACATATGCTGCCCTCGTCCCTGCTGATAAACACTGCCGAGAAAATCAATCATAAGTTCTTGCTTATTAACAAAGTCGGAAGGCTTTTTTTTAAGCCGAAAGTTGTATAGTTTTAGTATGACGCGATGAATGTTCAAAGGTTCGGACTGAGCTTAAAAGTTTTTTTTTCTAGCATGCATGTAGTCGGATATTTAGTGCAAACTGTTAATACTTACGGTGAAGGGAAAGGACGGTGCAAATGGTGTCGCGTGGAAGATGGTGGCTTCCAATGTTCCATGGAAGAATTTGGTGTCATTCATCTACCTTGAAAGCGGCCTTAATTTCGTGATTTTTGTTAGAAAGACGAAGAAAATGACCGATTTGGAAAGGTCGGGTTTAAGGTGACCTGTTGGAAGATGGAGAGTAAGTGATGATCATTGCAGGATATATATAGGCAGGTAAGTATACCAATGTTGAAGTATAAGTAACAGATTTTGGGAATGAAACTTTTGATGCAATTGTAATATTAACAGTTGGAGAAACTTGTAAAACTATGTAATTTAGTCTTAGAGGCAACTCCTTTTACCTAATCACATGTTTTTCCTTTAAGTTTAAGTCACTAAATTTGGAACATAAACAATGTAGTTTCTATTTTGCTCATCAATTTGTGTATACTTTGTTTCAGCTCAAGTCTTGTGACGATTTTGTGAAGTTATGTATGTTCGTCTTAAGCTTAAGACGGATCGAACAGACAAATTCTGCTATTTTTCAGGTAACAAGTGAGATGATTTGATATATATTTGACTTGTTTTAAGACGGATAATACCAGTCTATGAGAATTTGTGTTAGTTATTTGTCGTGTCGGTTGTGGATAATTGTCATTTAGAAACTCTAAGAAATAAATAAACTTGTTTTATTAAAATTAGTTAACCCATGAAATTGAAATTAGGCCCGAGTTGTTTGTGTTCATCTGAAGCTGACCTATAATACACTGGACTTTAATGCCCTAATTTGTAGGATTTATCCATTTGTAAAACAATTACCCAAGTTTAAAAGGCTTAGATAAGCAACCCATGCTTGATAAACACAAATTCTCATTTCAGACGGGACGACCCATCTTATTGTTTTAGACGGATTATTCCCCCACTTATCCCACCACTTGCTCTTTTAAGAGGTGGATTGACCCGTCTAAAGCAATAAGACGGGTCGCCCCGTCTTATGCAAGACCAATTGCTTGGTAAAATAATGTGTGTGAATTGAATTACATACAATAATAGCATCTTTGATTATTTGCAGCGGCATGTCTTGACCAGTCACGAGTAAGACTTTATATATTTCGAATTTTAAAATTTCATACCTTATCAAAATCTTTTAAAAATTAATAATTTATATTGCTACTCCGATCAGAAATTGGTACCTAAAGTGAATTCAGACAAAAAAAAGTCGTATAGTACGTTCATCTTTTAAATTTCCCTCAAAGTTCATATTTTATCCCCATTATACCCTTGGGTTAAATTCATCCTCTTCCTTTCCCTCTTATAAGTACAAGTCATCTAATGTCAATCTCTCATAATTTCCACTAATTATCTAACTTCTAAACTTTCAAATCTTCTTACCCTTAAGGTAATTATGTTTCTTCCATTCCATATTTTATCCTCATTCTATTGTTATAGATAATCAATCCAATTAATGAGAGAGGTATGCCTGAGTGTTGATAATTTGAAAGCTTTGAAAGCTAATTTGGGGAAATTATTGATAACTAATGTAAAAGGTATTAGTGTTGTAATAGAGTATATAAAGCCAACGGTAAAATGGGTAATTCACATTTTTTTTTGACCTAAATTCACTTAAGGTACCAATTTTTTTTATCGGAGTGACAGTATAAGGTATTAATTAAAGTATTAAAATTTGAAAAGTGAAACATATAAGAGGATTTTCAACAATTGTTCCAAAAAAGAATACTAAGTATGTTACAGTATGCAAACCTAATAGGTAAAACCTTCATAATTTATGCACAAATTCTTATTTGTGATGGACATATCTATTACAAGCTTGTGACGGAAAAAATAGCCACATTGTTAGGAAAATACAGTCATTTGTAATTCTCTAGACTTGTCTAATCAACCAAAATATAAAATACTTTATTCGTTAAAAGTTTGTGATGGATATATATCTGTCACAAGAGAAACTTATTTTAATTTATGTCTACCACATTCAAAGTGCATTTTACCTCCTTCCCAATATAAAACCAGTTTATATGAACAAAATGGTATAGCGAATGTATGTAAGATGAATAAATATGTAAAAAAGACAATAGATTTAGGAGAATTACTAACAATTTGTTAGCTACATCCACCGATAGAAGGGAAGAATATTATTGATTTTGAAGAATTACAGATTTCAGAGTGTGCAGATTTTAGTCGACTCGGATTTTGGACAAATGTTTTATTGGCCTAAGAATTTATATACTACTCTCATAACATATGTTTTTGAAACCGGTTTCGGAAACCTATAGCAATTTCCTAAGTAGACAAGGAAACCAATTAATAGCTTCCTATACAGATAAGTAAACTAAATTAGATAAACGACCCGAGATATGAGCTCCAGCTCGAGTGGGCTTGAATTCGGTTTAGAATTTTGTGTTCGACTTTGGACTCAGTTCGAAGCTCGTCGAGCTCAAATAATTAAGCAAGCTCGGCACGGGAAAAGCTTGAGCTCGGGTCAAGCTTGAGTTGAGCCGTTTGCTCATTATGTTCTTTTCATTTACTCATTTTTAAATACATAACTTACCCTAATTTTTATTTCTAAATAACAAAAATAATTAGAAATAATGTTGGAATATATCATTATAACAAAATTTTAAATATCAAAATAGCATATTATTTAAAACTAGTATAATCTAATAATGTTGAAATTATATTAAAATAAACTAAAAACGAGTCCATATGAACTTTCGATCCGATTCTTGGTGAGCTCGAGCTCATCTTGATTTTTGATAAGCTCGGCTTGATTTTAATTATATTCAAAGATTGACCAGCGGTGGTGCGCCGAGGAAGTAACACAAGAGAGTCGGGTTGGAGATAGTGTATGGGGATAATGGATATATGTATAAGTAGTAAATCCTTACCCTTTAAAAAGTTTAGAACCCCTTCCCACTGTTCCTTAGGAATAGTGCCCATTCATTCCTTCCCCACCCTTGATTTCTCTCTTTCAATCCTCACCCTACTTTCTCCTTTCCTTATCTGCCCCTTATTTCTTCGAGCTGCTCCCCTCTAAGAACTTCTCCAGCCACTTCGCTCTTCTCACCAATCACCAATCACCAATCACCAATCACCAAACCTCAAAAACAAATCACCCCCTCAATTTTAGGGGTTTCGGTTTTGTTTTTTCGGTGCCAAGTTTTCCTGCTAAGTGCTCTGTTGAATTTTACAATCTCCACATCTAGCCTCCCATTTTACTCACCTGTATTTTGTGTCCCCCATACTTGATTGACAGGTTAAAGAATTTTTTGTTTGTTTAGTGCAAAATTTAGGTTGTTTAATTTTAACTTTAGTTTTTTAGTATGTTCTTTGTGCAATTCATTTTTTTACGGAAAAATGAATACTTTTGTGCAAGTTTAGGTTTTGTTCAATTTTATGCCTTTTTCTGGGTTTATTGTGAAATTTGGGTTGTTTTATTCAGTTTTGAGTTTTGTGGTTTTTGTGTGCAATTTACGGTTCTATTTATTCAATATCCTTGAGCTACCGTTTTGAAAATTTAGGTTGAACCCTGCGGTTTTTACAGCGTTGTGTACATGGATCAATGATTATTCTATGAGTTTGAGACTTAGCTCATTTTTATTAATGCAATGATGTTCATTTCCGGTGGAACTTCATGAACAATTAATTGGTCTACCAACCCATTAAAATCTTTCAATTGCTTGTTGATTTGTTGTGGGAATTACAGTCTATATCATGTTGATTTAAGTTAATAAGGTGCACTACCTCCTTTCGGCCTTTGTTACAATTGCTGTTATTATTGAATTAATAGTTCGTTTGTGAGTTCAAATTAGGTTAGGATGATTATGAGAAGGCTACTTGTATTATGATTAAACGTGTTTATAAACCCTATCATTTCTTTTTTGGTTTCTTACTCTATTGTATTCTGTCGCAGGGAATCGGGCATCACGTGTGTCTGATCCATGAGATGACGCATCTCCATAGACGTCACTCAATACTTCGAGATGAGGGAAAAACCCAAAATTTAGTCTGAAGTCAGCCTGGGATCTATGGAGCGTAGTCAGCCTGAATCTTATTTGATTCAATTCTTTGTGTGACTAATAGAATCACTCAGTATTGATCAAATTACATTAAATTGACTTTCGAATTTCAATCCCGCTGTTCATCAACTAATGTTATGATTATTAATGTTTTTGGGTTGTTTTTGTGCACAGGTGTCCGACCATCACACATGAGTTCTTTAGCATCAACATACGATAATAATCTTGTCCAGTGTAGCAGCTCGCCTTCTTCTTCTTCTGAAGGTATAAATACTAGGTTTACCTTTTTAGCTCGTGGGTACATGCTAGAATGGTTGGTGTTGCTCGCCACTCCGTTAGATGTGTGGAGGTGATTGTATAATGTTATGCAACAATGTAGTGTACGATGTCTATTTTCTTAAGAACGAGTTTATGATGAACAGCAGCGACAGATGCTCCATACCATTCCTCTATGTGTTGTTTCAGGTATCAACTTTTTTTTCTATGTTTTATAATTTGCTTCTAAAATTTATTTTTCTTGAAAGCTCAATTCCGTTCTGGGAATATCTATTATTTTGTTATCATCCCCTCCACGATGTGTATTTGTTGCTTTAGCATCTGCCTTTCATCCTACAATCGTAACTGGTGCCGTCTCAAGACCTTTCCACTTTTGTTTACGATTTCCTTAGGTCTGGACCATGTGATGCTTACTATTTGTGGACCCATTTGACTTGGCCCTTTAAACTGATTGTGGTTACTTATGGTGACTTGTGGCTACTTATGGTGGCTGGCGATGATCTCACGAGTTTTATGATTACTCATGAGGTGTTCCAATATAGCAAGTGGTGGTTGATTAATGTCTTGATAGCTGGTTTTTTTTTTCTGTTATATGTCACTCATGTCTTGAGTATTGGCTATTCTTGTTATGAGTCTCTTTCATGTCATTAATATCCTTTATGTCTTTACTTATCTATGTTTGAGCACATTATGGTTTCAGCGAGCTTAATTAATTTTTAGACACGGAGTTTTAGTCAACCTAAAAATAGTGGAGTGAAAGAGAGCAAAATCTTAGTAAACTCGTGCTTACATTCAGTGACAGATCTTGAAAAAAAATTAAAGGGGGTCAAGTTAGTTTTAATTTTGCAAAAAAAAAAAGTTAAATTTTAAAGGTAATAAGTTTCAACAAATTTTTGCCAAATATTAAATGACTCAACTTTTCAATTAGTGATCCTTTAAATATTGTAAATTACTAACAAAAGGTGCTAATCTATCAAAAGAGATTTTTTTTTACATACCGAAAGATCAGCAATAATTCTAAAATTTCGAATCAAAATGTTTAGCTAAATCAAGCTGATATAGCAAAAGTTACTAAAGTAAAATTTCATAAACTTAGAATAAGGATAATTAAGAGTACACTTAATAATGTATTAATTAGGACCCAATTTATCAAACCATTTGATAACGACTATTTTACGACTTCTATAAACATTTAGAATAGATTATGAAATATTTAAACGTTAATTTATGTTAAGACCGTCTTACAAAGTGCAAACTTTGTATTTGAGCGAGAGTTGAAAAAAATGAAAAATGGCAAAATGCAAAATAAAGGTAGAAAACCAAAAGGCACAAGTTTAATGTTTGCTATAATAATAAAATAGTAAGTCGTGCTTAAGACAGGCATAACTGTCTAAAGTTTTAAATGGGTCAAATACTAACAAGTGACAATAATAAAAACAAAACTTTTGGTGTTTTCTAGGCAACAAGTGGGGTGATTTGGTATGTATTTAACCCGACGGGTGGTCTCCGTCTTAAATGAGAATTTGGGAATAAAATTTGGACTACTAAACTCTACGTAATGGAGTAATATAGCATTAATTGTAGTGGGCGTAATTGTTTTAGACTTCTAATGTGTTTTTTCCCTCTACGTTACAAGAGTTACGAAGGATGTGCCTTTGGGCCGTTTAACACATCGGTCTTTTCCAGCGCTGAATCAATTGCCGGCAGGGGCGAGCCACTGTTTTGGGCCAATGTCAGGGGGCCTGGTCCCGACCCACTAATACAAAGCTCCGCCTCTAGCTCCAAGTTTGCTGCATCATTTGGCCGAGAAGGTATGAGATCCAGCGGATAAGTGTATGATAAATTGTTAGATTCTTTTATTTTTGCTTGAAAAAAGGAGAGAGTATCAACAAAGGGTGAAAATGTTTAAACCCTGGGTTGATGGCCACGGGGTTCTAGATAACAAAGTATGTTACTCGAAGAATGTCGAACAAATGGTACAGAGGTAGAGAACCTGGTACCGTAAAAAAGGAGTTGTGAGACCAACCTAAATGCCTAAAAAGCTTAGGGTTGAGCTCAGACTTTTATACTCTTTTTTTCTTCTTTATAATGTGCCTCACCGGCAATGTAAAGTCTTCGAATAAGTCACTAAATTGATATTCTAAACCTGACAATCATGATCATCGTTGTACTACTGTGCAGTTTGAGAGATCTCGGGCTCCAATCTTAGATAGAGAGATTACTGGTAGAGACGTCTCAAAAGGTGCTTAACGTTGTTTTATTTGCAAAAATTGTAGTAATTTAGTATTTTAGTTTTTTGTTGTTCCTACCGATAATATTGCTCCCTACACACTAATCATTTATTTACATTTCGTTAAAATAACCCTAATAATGAGAAGGTAAACAGATTGTTGTAACGGTGTGAGACTGAGATTTGACTATATATTACAATAAAATCTAATCACTAAGTTGTCTAAATAAAAGACTTTACATATTAAACTTAAGAAGATGAAATAAACCCCTAATTGGATTTATAGCCTTTGACAATGAGATACGAGATTTGACCAAATAATTTTTGTTCTTTCAGTGGTCGACATGGTGATCAAACCTGAAGATGAAACAACTTGGATAGCCCATGAGATACAGACATATTTATTACAACTCAAGATGAAGCAAATGTGAGAGCCTCATTGTCAAAGGCTCCAAATAGGATTCTATCTGCTTGTCTCATGTATTCACGGTGCTTCCTGCAGTTAGTTGTTTCTTCTTTTGTATTAATACCTTGTTGTAGACTTATTTTTGTGTTTACTTTGTGGTGCAACTTGCTTCATTACATTTATTTGAATTTTCCTCTTATTACAGATTGAAGGCTCCGGACTGCGAGTCAAGAACGAGTGCGATATGGGATCAGCTCCTACATCTCAGAGAGGTAATTGTTAATAGTTACTTTAAATTCCAATCGATAGTTCAAACTCCAGTAAGAAGAGATGATTGTTAAAGTTGGCTAATAGGTTGTGTCTTTGCAGCAGTGCAAATCTTCATTGTTTTAGAGGGCTTTATATATACTGAGATGCATACAACTTTTTTTTTTTTACCTTTATGAGTGGGGACTAAGGCCGGCTGATATCTAAATCTCCTAAGTATTTTTAGCATGATCTCTTTATATCCTTACACCAAGTTTATTTGATTTACAAAAAGCACATGACAATTTGAACATAGTCTTGTGGTTCTAATGTTTATTTACTCGAAGCTATTTGATTACGTTGCTTAGGCTACAAGGTTGTAGAGGTAGTGTGATTGTTATGAAATTATGCAGCCTTACTTTGTTACATCACGTGTTCACTTACATTCACCCCACTTGCTTGACTCTAACTCCTTCCTTTCATCTTATACTCGTCATAGTTTTTTTATCCGCAATTCCATTGTTCTCTTGGCCAAATTTTGAAGGGAGAAAAGAAGGCGGCGTAGGGGAAAGGGTACGGATAAGAATAGGAAGAGGCGAGGGTAGCGGTGTAAGAAAAGAGAAGGGGAAGGATGAGGAGATAGGAATGTTAGATGAAAAAATGTCTGTTTCAATATGGTTTGAAATGATGGCAGGGGGATGGCAGAGGAGGAGGAGGGAGTGTTTGGGGCAAGGAGGAAGAGAGAGGAGGCGTAAGGACATGGGAATAAGAAGGAGGAGGAGGAGAAAGAGGCAGCGGTGTAAGGGAAAAGAAAAGAGAATGAGGGGAAGAGAATGTTGCTTTGAAATGATTTTTTTTTGGTTTTAATGCGTTTTAATACAGATTAAAATTGTTTTAAATAATAACTCTATCCTTTGCGTGTTCTTCGCATGTAAGTCTCAATGTCTCATACATGTTCTAGGCATCGTGAGAGAACATAAACTTGTTTCAAATTCTTGCTTCACTTCCGCTGTTTTAAATCAAATTTGTTAAGATGTTAGTTTTAATATTGTTAATTTCTCCCGCATCCTTTAGTTTTCTTGGTACATTTTTATCTAATCTATTACATGACCGTACATTATGTAATTTAACATGTAGAAAACGAAGCCTACTGTTTGAGAGCAAAGAGCGTTTGCCTTAACTCCTCACCTACTTACTAACTTGCTTGTCATTCTGAAAAGGTCAGTTATTTGACACTCAAGCTACTATATGTATTGGATGGGTTTATGATCTTATTTTTAATGGATGTTAAAATGACAATGACCGCGTTATTGAGTAACATTGACTTTCGAATCCTCCTTTGCCAAAATATGGTTTGTTGATCTTTGTTAGTATTTTCATATGGTAACAATTAATGTTGTTTGTTGAAAACGTGCCAACTATCCCACTAGAGATAGCAGGAGATGAGATGGAATTCTAAAGGAAATGAGGAAAAGAAAGGGAAAGTGAATGAGAAAAAGAATAAGGATAAGAAGATGAATATCTGGTCTTTCTAAATGGTAATAACGTACTCGTACTATTTACTGTACATCTTATCATTCACGGGAATATCTTCTCAAACATCAAAGCGTTTGTATATTGGTTGTTATGGTCTATTTAACTATGTATTGACGTTATATTCCAAAATAGCTACGAACTATTAGTTATTATTTTGATAATTTGAAGGTAATTAACTCATATCTATTTAGACGCCTATTTAGTTATGTAAAATACAACAATTTTTTAGTAGGTAGAAGAAGAATGACATTTGTTTGGTTTTGTTCCGTTTGAGAGGGAGAGAGGGAGGGAGCGCACTCACAGGAAGTGGAAAAGAGGGAAAGCAGGATAGGTTAAGGGAAATCAAATAGATTTTTACCGAGATATATGTGCTCACCCTACAGTAGGTCTTGAGACTTGAGACAAAGATCGTCTTAAATAAGAATTTGCTTTACTCATGTACTGTCTCATACTGGAGACTTGAGACAAAGATTTACCAACCATATAATATTGTCATTTGGCTATGTTGCTCTGTTGCTGTTATTACGTTCTTTAGTTTTCTGTTTACACCCGCACAAAATGTTGTCGTCGTTTTTCAATCATTTTCCTCAAAGTGTAATCGCTAATATGTTTGATCCACCATTCCAAATACATTATGAGCCACGCCTTTTGTTAATCTGATACTTCCTAATGGACGCATCCCGTTCTGCCAAATTGGGGCACCGCGCCCGATAGGGCGCGGTGCAACAACTAGTATATAAAAGAAAAAGCAAGAAATGGTAATTATGAATGGTACCGATGTACTAAGAAGAGGTTGGGTAGATAAGAATAAGAAGTAAGAGAAATGATCTGGCAAATAGGAGGTACAATACTCACCCATTTCTTCAACCCTAAATGTTGAATTCATTTTAGCAACAAGAAATCAACTCACTTCCTCTTACTCCATTAAAAATACTAACTTCCGTCTTAAAATTATGATTGTGACTCCATCTTTCTCATAATGATTAACCCCATTAATATTATCTTCTCTTTTATTTTACCTAAATTATTCTAATCAACATGAATATTATGACCCAACTCTCACATTCATCAACTCTTATATTCAAAGTTTTATTTTAGTTTCAGTTGCTTTTTTTTCTCTCTTGATTTCAAAGGCAGAAGAGTTTTTATTCCACATATTTACGGGAATGGGGGAAGTCTTGTTTTCAATGTTGTGTCGACAGATCTGGGTTTATTTTAATTTTTCTAAATCGACTAGTTAATTTAGTTTAATTTACGGATATAACTGGGATGTTAAATTATTATATGTAGTGAAATGTTTTATAAAATAATTATTTTTGAGCAAAAAAGACATTTTTTAAGATTTTTTAAGATAAATACACATACTGAAAAAAATTTCTCGAAAATTGGATATCCACGGATATTTGGATACCCGATCCGATTTTTTCGGATATTAAAATCGGATATCCGAAGTGTTTCGGATCGGATAGTAAAAGTTTGAATTTTCGGATCGGATATCCGATCCGAAACTGGAGTTCGGATCGAATATCCGATCCATGCTCTGGTCTATATATACCCCTTGTAACCTTTAAGCCAGACATCCTTTTTCCAGCACTCGTTTTTCTCATTTCCCATGGGATATTGTCTGGGGACAAAAGATTTCAACTAAGCTGCCCATTTTCGTATGGAAACTTGCACTCGGAATTTTACCTACTCTTGGTAAGCTAAAGTCAAGAGGTATGCAAGTTCGGGATACATGTGTTTTATGTAATTGTTCCATCGAATCCTTGGACCATCTTTTCAGGTTCTGTACGGTTACTCAGCACATTTGGAAATCATCTAATCTGGGAATTGTTTCGACATCAAATATTCATACGCAATTTCATCATTGGTTGGCGGATCATATTACTTATCTTCAAAGGATTTCTGGCCCGGAAAATAATTGTCTTCTATATTTTCAATGCATTCTATTGGCCATGTGGACCATTAGAAATTCTATCATTTTCAAGGATGCGGGGCTTAATCCTGGAAGGATTCATGAGTTGGCTTTTCATCTATATGATATTTATATCTCGCCGACTTTTTCTCAGGATAAGAATTCAAGATCTCCTCTCCAACCGCCTGTAATCAAAGACAGAACTATTATTCCTGCTTGCCTGGGTTCTGTTATTCGTATTTCTACTCACAAGGCTGATTTCAAAGATATATTTGTTTGCTCTGTTGTCGATCCTTGGGTTTTAAGTCGTGTTTATGACCTGATTAGAGCCACGGATACGTTTGCTGCTCAAGTTAAGGCTCTGCAGATTAGTATGATTCGTGCTCCTTCTTCATGCTTTCTGCCGGTTACGTTTTTAGTAATCTCGAAAAAATTATCTTTTGTTCTGGCAGCTTGTTCGCCAGTACCCATTTCAGTGTATCATATAATAATGAATATTCGTGCTATGCTGCATCAACATAAGCACTGGTCTGTTAGTTTAGCCACAGGGTAAGTAATCTCTAGTAGCTAGTAGTGTTTGTATGTTACATTTTTATTTTACTCCGTATTTAATATATCAATACACGTTTGTCAAAAAAAAAAAAAAAAAAAAAAACTTTAAGCCAAGCAAGACCAGTAGACCACACTCCCCTCACAAATTGGGCGTCAAACTTAATTTCTCCAAATACTTTCCGATACCATTAAAACCAACAGGTACCCCTAACCCCCAATCATTATATTTCTCGCACTTCAAATCCCAATCATTATATTTCTCCACCCAAATACCAATAAACAAACAGTCTTCTCCAATCTCCACCCTCTATAATAAACCCAACCAAACTAACTTAATTACCCAATTAATAACTCAAACCGCCTCTCAAACTCTTTCGTCCGGTCCGTCGTAATCATCATCATATTCATCAACCATGGCGAGTCGACTACACGCTGCAGGAATCGGGAAGCAACACCTGGATGGTGTAGGCCGGTTCCGACTCCAGGTGTTGGGAACAGGTCCGACCAGAGGTACAATGACGGTGAGGGTCAACCCGGATGAACTACAAGCTGCAATTAGTACTTTCAAACCGAACCGTTTGGAGAAGGTGCTTTCATCTGCCGGGGCCGGACTGATGCTGTCGTCCGTCTTTTCGTCGGCATTTGAGGGTGTTTGTGTTACTGGTCTTCTGGCGGGACGTGGTTTGGAGGGGACGAAGAGGGAGCTCATTGATAGAGCTTTCCCTCACACCCCCGACCGTCTCCTCCGCCTTGCTAATGGGGTGCATGCCAAAGCCCTCGCAAACCGGAGGAAGTTCGCCCGCGCCAAGGTCGGGGGTCGTGGTCATTCCGACGACTCTGCTGATTCCGACTCCGACACTGGTGGCTCTGCGGGTGGTTCGGGTGGTACTGCTGGTGGTGATTCAGGTGGTAGTGGTGATGGTTCCGGCTTGGGCGGTAGTGGTGTTGGGGGTGATGACGGCGGTACTTCTGGTATTATTGCCGATATTTTGGACCAGTTTTGTTGATGTTTTAAAACAGTTGGTGCTTATTTTTTTATGATTACTATAATTAGTAGGTTGGTTCAGTAATTGCTTATTTTGGTGGTTATTTTTTGATGATTACTATAATTAGTAGGTTGGTTCAGTAATTGCTTATTTTGAGTTCTAATCATACAAAACGGTTGGTTTCGTCATTCATGTATTGGTGTTATTGATTAGTGATGTAAGGAGGACTATAATGAAATGATCAAATTTTGCAGATAGACTTGTCTTTCCATTTTTCTAAATTGATAAAAAGTTCGAGTTGCCTTTCCATTTTTCTCTCTTAGCTGTTGTGACGGCCGACTAGTATTTCCCTGCATCGTCTAGTACAATTTCTTTCCTTCTGACTTGCCTTTCAATGTTTCTAAATTCATCAAAAATCGAGGTGTCAGATTTATATGGTTTTTAACAACGGTCACTTGTGTTCTGTTGATGAGGTTCGCATTAGTTGCTAAAATCTAACACGCTCATTGACTATAAGAAACTTTTGGGCACTGCTATTTTGGATGATATGTGTTCATAAATCATGAGTGCGTAATATAAAGGTTGTTTTTGTCTACCCTGGAGTGTATATAAAGGTTAAGGTGTAGCGTAAGTTTCAGATCCAGCAATCAATATGGATTTGATGAGACTTCCTGCGGACCTGCAATGTGGTCTTGAAATAGTTAGTCCAAAGATGCCTGCAGGATGCAGTCACATTGAGAAATGTTCTTGCTGATGCAATTCTACATCTTTATCGTGGGATTCTTAGGTTTGGTATTGCGTATATTAGATATCTAAACAGTGCTATCAGCTTATTTCTTAAAGTCTGCTACCGTTGCTATGATTTTCTCCGTAATCAGTTACATTCCTTTTTCATTTTAGCCCACAGTCAAAACTTCATGATCATTCCCTCTACAGTGCAAGGTAAACTCTTCTTTCGATGTGTATTAAACCACCGCATAGAGTTGCATCTAAGAACTGTGCTTAATGTTGTTGTATAGCTGCTCTCTTAAACTACCCTCTGATCTATCTCTTTGACATCTTTAATGGTTCTCGCCACTCACTTGAATAAAGAGCATCTGACATCTTTAATGGTTTTGTTTGACAATTGAGGATATTTATGGGCATTGTTTAGCAGACGTATGCTTACTCTTAGAGTAAATGTTGTTGCCCATCTGTTACTGAGTGCCCAAGTATTCATCTGTTGAGGGCCGGTATTCAAGTTATGAATGACCTACCTTGTGTGAGCATCCCTGCCAATGCCCGTGATAGTCAATATCCGGTACTGCCTAGTCCCATTGTTCCTCTCTTGTATATATGATGCACCATATTTTTGCTTTTATATGTAAGACTGATACTAATGCTATCCAGGCTGTTGGCTGGCAAACTGTTGCTGCAAAAATTGCCCTGCAAAGATGTGCAAATAGATGTTGCTTTCTCTTCCTTAAATAAACTTGGACTCATACATGAGCCTTATAATTTTTTAATGTCATACAGGTGCCTCTTGGAAACCTTGACCTTGATTCTATTCTTGTCTACAAGGAATCTTTGTCTCCTGTATTTAATTATTATTGAGCATCCCCAAGCTTGATTCTATTCTTGTCAAGTACATCACCCCTGCACTGTATGGATGGGAGACTCTTTGGAGATAATGTATGAATCATGCTGTTAATATCTAAACTGATCGAGTTTAGGACAAGCTGTCTAATTTAGATGTACGGCTCAACTTAGTGTGAAATTATGAACTATAGGGGGTTATATTCCACAGATGTAGGTGTAACTTGTAAGTGTTGAATGATTTCCTTTCTCTCTTGCTTAAGCTTTCGAGATAGAAGATATGAGTATAAAGGACTCAACAAAGTGTGGAAAGGGAAGCTGTCTGAAGCAAAATCAAGTGGGAATCCAATAAAGATTCAGGAGGCTCAGGTAATATTATCTTACCAGATCATATTATAAATTATATCTTCTTTGGTATGCCTGGGTAATTGTTTTTGTTTGGTATATCCTCTGTTTGCAGAATATGGTTATCCTGTATGATTCTCTGCAACTTGCTCATAAGTGTATCCTCAATTCTTTCTACGGATATGTCATGCGCAAGTAAGTTGGTTAAGAATTAAGAGACATCCCTTATAAATTGTTATATGTTTCTGATTATTGATCTAATTTTACTCCTAACCATGCTTAGAGGTGCAAGGTGGTATTCCATGGAAATGGCTGGTGTGGTCACCTACACAGGGGCAAAAATCATTCAGAATGCTCGCTTACTGGTTGAGAAAATTGGTAGACCACTTGAATTAGATACAGATGGTATCTGGTGTGCCTTACCTGGATCTTTCCCTGAGAACTTTACCTTTAAAACGAAGTAAGTTGTCACTGATTGAATTTTTCCGTACACCCCAATGTAATACTGTAGCTGCATCAATTACTACCATGAGAAGTTAATGACACTTAAACTGACTCCTTGTGGCAGAGACTCAAAGAGGAAGCTGACAATCTCTTATCCGTGTGTTATGTTGAATGTGGATGTAGCTAGAAATAATACTAATGATCAGTATCAGGTCAGCCTGGCTAAATTTCCTCCCCTCTATATCTAAATTTCCCCTCACCAAGGATGTCATTTAAGTTTTTAGTTGTACTAAATTCTATCAGGTGACCTAATCGTTGCTTTTATGATGTGAAATGTATACTAGTCTACTAGCATCAAGTTTTTATTTCTCTTTATATCTCATCTCCCTTTTTTGCATCAGTTTCGATGCCAACTCCTGTAAGATAAGAATTCTTTTCCTTCTTAATATCAAGCTTTGAGATTGGGTTATACCAAAGATGGGAAGTTGTGGAGGACGTACGCGATGTTATGCTGTCCGTTATCTTGTGTTGCTTCTGGTTAGAATGGAATTTTGATCTTTTTCCAAGGAAAAGTCACTAATATTTGGGGAAGGTTTGCACCCCCTAGCTCTTTGTGGACTAAAATTGGGTTAGTTTGTAGGTGGGTTTCAAGAATTTTATTCAATGGAATCAGACTTCTTTGTGATAATTTGCAACTGAGGAACCCTTGTTTTCAACTATTTCGTCATTATTGTACTAGATTCTATGTGGACTAAAGTTGGGTTAGTTTGTAAGTGGATTTCAAGGATGTTTATTCAATGGAATTGGACTTCTTTGTAATTGTTTGCAAGTGAGCACCCTTTGTCCTCCATTGTATGTAGGAATATACATTCCCTATCTGAAAGGTTCTCTGTATAAGATAGTTCAGTGGGGAATATGACTAATCAGAAAACTAATGTGTATGCCGTCTTTCACTGCACTGCCTTAAGAAGATTAAAATTGCCATGTTCCATTTCTATCCATTTGCCCCAAAATTAATTTAGTCTTCTGATCTCTTGTCAACAGACGCTGAAAGATCCTGTCAATAGAACATATGCAACCCATAGTGAATGCTCAATCGAATTTGAAGTTGATGGTCCCTACAAGGTAGTTTAGATGCCTGCCTTTTTAATCTTTCAATCTTTAAGTCCGATAAGCGTAAACATCTTGTCATCTCGTTCTTTATTTTGGATGTAGGCGATGATTCTTCCTGCATCCAAGGCAGAAGGGATACTGATCAAGAAGAGGTATGCAGTTTTCAATGATGATGGAACCTTGGCAGAGCTGAAAGGTTTTGAGATTAAGCGCAGAGGTGAGCTTAAGCTCATCAAGGTGTTCCAGGTAAAAATTCCTTGAGATACCATTTTGATGTGTCTTAACTATGCTTACCTGTGGTCTATGAAGGAATTTTCCATCCTCCCTGTATATAGTTTATGTTTTCGTAATGTGTCGATTTCTGCGCCGCAATTTTAAAATGCTGTTCTGTCAGATACACTTTATTTTAGCAGGAATAGCAAACTGTGAGGTTAATCGTTGTAGACATAGTATATCAAACTCGGATTGACAATTGTCAAACATGATATTAGTTAATATAGAGTACATTTTTAAGCACAGTACAGTGCCAGTCATTTATATTGCATTCTTTTTATTGTCTTCAGTGAGATTACATTGGTACTTATTTTAGCTGTCAAACCTAGTTATTGTAGAAACAATTTAACCTAGTATGATTTTGTTTGTACGCTGAGATGTTTGACAAATTTCTGGATGGATCAACCTTGGAAGAATGCTATGCTGCTGTTGCTAATGTTGCCAATCGCTGGCTTGATCTTCTTGATGTATGTAAGAAGGGATAATAGCTAAAGAATAACTATTAGTAAATCGTTTACACGCATTACTTCACATCGCAGTCTTAGACCCCACCCCTCCATCAGTGTTTATTTTTCTAGTGTCCTTTGAAGTTTGAAGTGTCATCTCAGAGCTCATAATACACGTTTAGTCACGCAAGAGAATACTGATCCATTGAGTACTGTGTCAGAATCAAGGGAAAGATGTAGCAGATAGTGAGCTGCTGGATTACATTTCTGAATCAAGCACCATGAGCAAGTCCTTGGTAGACTATGGTGAACAAAAATCTTGTGCCGTAACCACTGCTAAGCGCCTTGCTGACTTCCTAGGAGATACCATGGTCAAAGATAAGGGGCTTCGCTGTCAGCATATTGTTGCATGTGAGCCAAAGGTACCTTAGCACATCTTGCTATATTTCACGTTATATGCATCAGCTGTAGAATGCCATTCTTAGCCTTTGTCTCATCAAATAACGGTAAATAGCTTCTACGTGTTGTTAAGTAATTTCTCAATATATGTTGCCAATGGTTTTTGAGTGATGATGCCTTGCTTTTCGTCATATTTGTAAGTGGAATACCCTCTTTGCCTGCCATAGTAATCTACCCTCTTTGCCTGCCATAGTAATCTAGTTATAGTTTTCGCTCTATTGTCATTTTGGAATGTCATTCTCAACTGCTGTCCTTCTCAACTGCTGTCCTTCTGTTAATCGACAGGGCACACCAGTAAGTGACAGAGCGATTCCAGTTGCAATATTTGAAACTGAAAATGGTACTGCCACAACATAAATTTCCAGTATTTGAAAGTTGAATGAAATTTTGCTAATTCTTTTTTTTTTTTAAAGAATCGGGAAAATTGGCTAATTCTTGTGATTTCAGAAATCATGAAATCCTACGTGCGGAAATGGTTTAAGATCTCATCGGATGTCGGAAATGGTGCGGAAATTGGCTAATTCTTGTGATTTCAGAAATCATGAAATCCTACAAGCAACGTCTTAGTTCGGCCATTCAGAAAATCATTACAATTCCAGCTGCGATGCAAAAGGTTACTGTTGCTACTTGTGTAATGGTGTACGATAATGGTGTTAATATAGTTGCCCATTCTGAAAATGTCGTTTGTGTCAGGCAACAAATCCTGTACCCAGGGTGGTTCATCCCGACTGGCTACACAAAAAGGTGCGAGAAAAAGAGGATAAATTTCGGCAGAAGAAGATAAAGGATTTATTCTCTGCTAAGCCTGATGCATTAGAAAAGGATGGTGCTGCCACTTCTGGCGCTATACACGGCGGAAACAATATACACAATATGAACGATTTGGAGGACTTTGGAAACTCCGATGGAACTGGATTTGGCAGTAGACCTGTTGTCCAAAGTTAACGAAATTAATGGACGAGATTCTAACCAGACAAGACATGACCAAGGTTGTGACGTTGGTGTAGAATTTCAGAATGTTGCGTCAGTTGAGGAAGTAGATAGGACTGTTGATTATGCAGGATGGCTTGAGCAAAAGAAGCGGAAATGGAAAGATAACCGGGAGAAGAGAAAAAGACAAAGGTACATTTTCGTTGCTGGATATAATTGTATAGTTATTTGTAGTTTGATAATTGATATAGACATATAGTACGAAAATGATATTTGTAGATTAGCTACTGCATCAATCTTTATCTGTCGTCTTTATCTGTCGTATTACAATGATTGCTTGTTCTCACTTCTCCCCCTTTGATTGGTGATGCAACCTATAGTTCCCCTGAAAATAGCAATGCAAGTTCTTTGTCTTAGCTTATTCGTTATTGGCTTTTAGGAGTATCTATTAGTGCTGCAAGGTTCTTATTTATGTAGCAAAATGCCATTTTTGAGTCAGATTGTCAAGTCTTGAAAACATTATTCTATATTTGTGTATTTAACTTGCTATAAATGTGCGACATGCTTATAATAATATTTCCCAGTAATCTTTCGATGAAAAGTCTGATCCTGCTCCGGATTAGAGGAATTCGGATATCATTGATAGCCTAAACTTTAGTTGGACTTATTTGATGTGCCATAAATCGGCTTATCCAGATGATAACAGTTTCTATTGTCTTTCAGGCAACAGCCGTAACAAAATGGTTTATATTAATTTTCTAAGGGAATAAATGCTGGTTTCAAAATTAAAATTTTCATATGTACCGATACTTTATAAAAGCTCTTTGCAACAGTTATAGACTGTTAGCAGGATGTGTGTCGTTATAGTCAATAACTTGAGTAGTTGAATTATTAGTAGTGTTTTTAAGAGTAGTACTGGTTTGGCAGGTTGTGTGACGCAAAAACATCAAAACAAGGTTCTGGTGCTTCTGAGCTACGTGAGTGTGTGAAGAATAAGAGGAAAAATATTGGGAGATCTGGGGTCAGCTCATATTTCAAGAGGCAGGAATTGTCCCTCACAAGCAGTTATTGGCAGGTACTACTGCCTTTTAAGTATTTCAGCGTGGTGTGTTCAATGGTGCCTTTACTCTTGCATCTGATTCATTTACTTTTCATCCAGGTTTTGCAGCTGGTCCCAAGTGATCTGCCTGGTCAATTTTTTGCATGGGTTGTTGTTGAAGATAGTATGCTTAAGATTCCCCATCAGTGTTCCTAGAGTCTTCTACCTCAACTCGAGAGCCACCGAAGAATTTCCTGGAAGACGAGTTAACAAGATTCTCCCTCATGGACGTCCCAGTTATAACCTGATTGAGGTGCTGCAGATCAACATCTTCCTCTTTAAATCGTACTTGTTGGAATTATTTATATGTTGTTTGTTTCTTCCATAGATAATCATAGATGAGTTGAAGTTTAGAGAAGAAAGCAAGAGACTAATGGCTCATCTTGCCGATCCAGAAGTAGAGGTCTGATCATTCAAACACCTTGATTATCTCCGTTATTTTTTACACGAGTCTTCTTTTCTCCATGAGCCGTTATTTTGGGTATGGTTGACATAGAAAAATGGGAAATGTCTTACTGGTCTTGTAAAAGGCACTTCATTGATTCTCTTATGATACAGTCAACCGGCAAGATCTCTATGATTAACAATGTAGAGACTAGAGAGATAAGTTTTCTACACGAATAGAATGATCCAAAATGAAATTGTGTTGTAAATCAAATGATGTTACTTCACAACTAAGAAGCGCAACCAATTTGCTTTGATCCATCGGAACTTGGAACCAAAAGAGTATTTTTTGTCGCAAGAACCAAAGAAAAATAAATCTTTGGCTACATTGGAAATGGAAACTGAGTGAGGAGATCAAATAGCTAATTACTTCTATTACATCCCGTGTTAAATTTCAATTGGGTTTAGTAGAAAAAGGGACACATTTGGGATCTCAAATTGTGAATTGTCGTTTTCTGTTTAATGCTGTCCTCCAGATAGGCTGTGTCTGTAAAGTGGATAAAGATGCAAAAAAAGAAATGCCCAAGCTGAGTGGAGTCTAAATGAATTGCGAATGAAAACAACGGCTGAATGTCATTATCTTGAGATGTCTCTCTCTTTCTTTTACTTGTACCACAGGTAAATAAATCCATTTTTATTAATTTGTTTACAATTTTTTTATGGGGGTAGGGCACCTCATTGGTGCATCTTGGATGTAAGTAATATGCATGATTGGAATTATCCGATTGTCTTATAGAACATGTTCTTCAATGCACGAAGATCTGATTAGTATGCAGTGTCTTTAAAAATGATTGCTCGAGGGTACATCTTTTGCTATTTTTTAGTTCATGGCTATAAGTTTTCTTTTACTTGACTGCGTAGGTGTTTGTAAGTAATAAATGTATTTAGCATCTAATTGCCTGTTCATTATTCTCTCTCAGCTGTTGTGAAGGGCGGGCAGTATCTGGAGGGTACTTCCCAGCTTCTAATCTGATTTCTTTTGTCGTTGTCGATCCCCATCAAAACAAAGGGTTGAATTCTACGAACATCAAGAGATTTTATTATGAAGCTTGCCAAGCTTTGTCCATAAAACCTTCTATTTCTCAAGGTGTTACCTCATACAAGGCAAGTCTGGAAACTTGTTTGAGTTTTTTTGCATTTCTATTCTGTACATGTTGAACTAATGTTTACCACAACATATTCAGGTTGACTATGTTGTTGAGAATCATGAAGCTGAAAGGATTATGCAGAAAACTATTAGCGAACACAGGTTTCACTCTGGATATAATTTTAAGTACTAGGTTATGTTTCAGGATGGGTATGATAACATCACTTATTATACAACTTCGTAAAAAACAACTCACTCAGGGACACAAATACTTATTCAGTGGATATAGTTTAAGCAAATGCCTGCAGAAGCATGTTTGATAATAAAATTAGTTTAAAGACAATGATTGAAAGACCATTTGGTACTATCTTAAATTTTTTTAGGTATGCCATTTGGAAGCAGACCACTGGCATTCTTGCCAATTTAATTGATTGAAAGATGGACTTTTCTGGTGTTACAGTTAAGCTAATAGTGTGACTTTTCAGTATTGAACGCCTTCAGTTCTGTTTTCCCTTTTCTTATACCAGCTGAAAAAGGCCTGTTCCTACAAGGCACTAGGAATTTCTTGTTTGACCTATCTATATGTGAAATCTGAGAGGATTATGCGTGTTAGTGAAGATGTAATTTACTCGATTGGACTTAGGAGTGTATCAGTTATTATAACGACCACAATAAAGTCACGGTTCCAAAATTTTAGGAATTCCCATCACGGAGTGGTACTGACAAATGTCAAATTGAGGATCTGATGTGTGCCTTTTTCTCTAGACGGCTTTATTTTTTATCAGCTAACAGTTTATTGCATTAATCTGCATCTTATAATCCAGACCACAAACCAGCCGTCCTTGCATCGCTGTTACTGAGTGCCCAAGTATTCATCTGTTGAAGGCCGGTATTCAAGTTCTGAATGACCTACCTTGTGTGAGCATCCCTGCCAATGCCCGTGATAGTCAATATCCGGTACTGCCTAGCCCCATTGTTCCTCTCTTGTATATATGATGCACCATATATTTGCTTTTATATGTAAGACTGATACTAATGCTATCCAGGCTGTTGGCTGGCAAACTGTTGCTGCAAAAATTGCCCTGCAAAGATGTGCAGCATCATCCCAGTAGCTGCATGAGAGGATTTCTCTTTCAAGATATGCACATGTAATTTTCCTAAGCCAAATAGATGTTGCTTTCTCTTCCTTAAATTAACTTGGACTCATACATGAGCCTTATAACTTTTTAATGTCATACAGGTGCATCTGGTTATACATGATCTTACATATTGTTGTACAATTATTAAAGCATTCCGGCCAAAGATCACGACCCAGCATCCACCAGCACTTCAACTTTCTCTTTTGGTGAATTTCAAGGCTGCAATGTGTCCAGTTGGAATGTTGCTGAAGACCTACAAAAAGCTACCCAAGTAAGCTGTTTAATGACAAAAATTCTCAGTTCTGAAGGGATGATTTTGCAGAATATTAAAACTCGTACTACACTGTAATTTGTTTCTGGCTTTTTTTTTAAAAAAAAAAAATCTTGAACGGGTGAGTTTTAGGCCAATGTACTCCTTAAGTATATTTAAAGGGTATATTTAAGATTTTTTTTTTTGTTAAGGTAAGAAATCCTTTAAATAAACATTTTCAGCATTTATGATTCACAACCAGTAAGGATCATCTGTCCCATTTGGTGTCCCAATCTGTGTCACAACGTCATCTTCATACAGTAATAGATTGACTTTCCGTATGGCTAGGTCACAGACTCACAGTGGAGTTCAAGGTGCAGATCCGTGGAATTCTATTTTCAGTTTCGTCCTGCATTGTGCTTGTAATATTAAGAAAAATTGTCGTTTTGCAGATTCATCACCTAGCTGTTAATGCTCTTCTGAAGTGCAGTCTAATCAATGAAATTAAAGGCCGTGGTTTATATGGATTTGAGCAAGACACAGACTCTGAGCCACACACTTCTAGCGATCAATATAGTTTTGATGACACAACTTCCTTTGTACCTGCATTCGGTGTTCTGAAACAGTTAGTCCAAAGATGCCTGCAATACTAAAACATCTTTATCGATGGCTTTGTAGGTTTGTGATTTCTTACAGAATATTTGAACCGAGCTATTGGCTTATTTCCTGAATTCGCTCCCTTTGCTGCGATTTCCCCGGTAATCAGTTACATGTTTTTCTCATTTCAGCCCACGGTCTACTAAACTTCATAATCTCTCCCTTCACAAAATGCTTTTCAAGGTAATTTCTTCTTTCCAAACTACATAAAACAGCCGGATTTATAGGGTTACCCGGCCCCTGCGAGATAACCTTTGCTTGATTGTATATTCACAATGCTTTATGAGCTTGATGTCATCTCCCTGCTGCTCTCTTAAACTGCTGTACCTCTCTGATTTGAGCCTTCGACATCTTTACGGCAGCACTCCCGCTTCTCACTTGGATACACGTGTTCTCTTGGACCAAATTTTGAAGTGACGAGAAGTGTGTGGGAAGAATTGGACCCACACTTTCATGGAATTTTTTTTGGTTATTTCTTACAATAAGTAGGATATTTAGGGGGATTGATTTGAATGTCGAAATACATAAATATAGTGAATCCATATGATATGACTAGAGGAGGTATATGACAGGCACAATTGAGCATATATCTGTTCGGGCATTGTTTAACAGATGTATCAAATGTATAGTTTTTCCTTTCGAAGTTAAAATGTTAGCAGTGATGTCAATTGATCATGTATGACGCAATTGAGCATATATATCTGTTCGGGCATTGTTTAACAGATGTATCATGTATGCATGCTCTTGATGTAAATGTAGTTTTAACATTTTTGGAATGAGGAGCTTACATTCTTAGTTTTTAGTTAATGAAGATAAGTAATGTCTTATTCTGCTTTCCAAACTCACAATTCCTCTGTATTGTCCCTCTCACAGGATCATTTTGTTGTTACTGTCTCTGAGTTTATGTATAAACCATGGGAGTATGCTCTGATTCAAACTTCAAATGAATCATTTGTGCATGCCATCGATCACAGCTCCTGCTGCTGAGAGACCTGGTATTTATCAATGGGATGATATCTACTATTTGCAGGCAGAGTTTATCGTTAATGTATTAGGCTGACGGAACTTCATTATGTTGCAGATCATTCAAAAGCTGTATACAAGCCTCACATCAATGAGTTATCAAATGTTGATCCACAGCTTTCTGGAAACGTTCATACCGGGACAATGCGTTAGGATTCATCAAACATGTGCTGTTTTGGCGTTGGACCCAAATGTTCAGCACTTCAGCATGCTGTTCTGGTAATAGTTTTTAACTGACTTTCAACTTGATGCAGCTATATGGTACTCCCTATATGTATTGCAACTTCATTATATTGCTGACTTTTTCATCTGCTTTGTCTTTCTTGATTTGTTACTGGTTTCGCGCACTTTGCGTAGGGCAACTATTTTTCTTGATGTCCGGCCTTTTATTTTTAATAAAAGTATCTACGGGTTTATTTATTTATTATTATTTAATTTAGTTAACTATACTACTTGCTCCGTATTACTCAAGAATATAGTCTTTTTACGGATGTCTGACTCTTGGTTAGGTCTGTATTGAACAGCTACTACAATGATGTCAGCGACCTAGACTTAGGGGAGGGACCCGGCATTACCGAGGAGAAGTGGTGGTGCTGTCATGGGAAGTGCCACAATGTGGGAGTTCTTATGACCGAGAAACGGTAGAAAACTCGCTTGTGTGAACGCCTTTACCATCTGCAGGACTTGGAAGACTCGCAAGAAGTGTAATTGTGCCGGGTGCATTTAAATGCCTGGAAGATCCGGCTGAATTCAAAAGAAAAATGCTCGTATTTCACTAAATAGCAGTCCAGCCAAATTTCCAACTTGTGAGAGATCGTGTCCCTTCGACTCCAGAAAATTGGTCAAATTAGCATAGGATGATAGCGTGATGTATGCTGACCTAGTACAACCGATGTTAGAGTCCCATTCAGTAGTTCACTTAATTAGTTACACCAACGTCGAAGAATCATCGGTTTTTAGATACCTGAATAATGTGATATAATCGCAGAAAACTAAAGATAAGCGCGCTCTAATTGAGTGTACCTGTTCTAGCAGTGAATTTGAATAATACAGAACAACTTATATTGACTTTCACCCGAAGAGCCTGAGTACTAGTTAAAATCCTAACACGAAATAATGGTTCGTCTCAGCATAATCCATAAAGATAATCAAACTGTCACATAAGTGAATTCAATTCAGCATCTGTGTAGCCACAATATTTCTTCAATTGCTTAAGGCGATATGCCGTAAAACCGGGGCCATCGGACTCCTTGATACCCTACAGAAAATGAAAGAATAGTAGTCAGAATAACAACAACTAGACACAGAAAATAAAGTGTAATTATTCATTCTCCTGGATTAAGTAAGGTTGGTACCTTTAAATATTTTTTCAAGAGGTCATTACATGGACCATAACCTTTGCCAGGTCGGTAAAACCACGTCCTTTCGATATCTTCGAATTCCTCAGGTGAGCACTCTTTCCGGAGCAGATCAAGTGATTCTTTGAAGGAAAGTTCGTCTACTTGCTTTCCTAGGCGTCCCAATAATTCATCCGCATCACGTAGTCCTCGTGCTATGGCTAGTTGATCAAAAGCATCCGCCATACCTAACCGATACAACAAAACAAGAAGCACGCAGCTCATTCAAGTGATTCCATATCAAACAGGTAGGCTGAAAAAGAGCATTGTAAAGAGGAATGGGGTAGGGGTACCTCGAGGCGGTCCAAAAATCCGATTAGTAAAACCTGCTTCAAACACAACTACAGCAAGGTTAGATCACGGAACATCGGATGAACTAATGAAATCACAATCATTATTAAAACCTTTAGCTAGTAAACTTAAAGAGTCGTGGTTATAAAAAAAATATCGTTTAAAACCCCATAAGTAGAGGCGGATTTAGGGGGGGCTAGCAGGTACGCTCACCCACGCTGAACAATCAAAAATCAAACAGTTCTAGTTCAAAAATCATTAACATGTACTCCCTCCGTCTTAATTAATTGTTTCTCGTTGATTAAAGTACCCCTGAGAGAGAATAAGAATATAAAACCTAAACAAATAATTATGACAGAGGGATTATTGCGTTTAGCTAAAAGTAACATCACAACAAATAATTAATTTTCCGAAGCACGCAAAATTACCAAATAAAATAAGAGAATAGATGTTTTCTAGGTTATTTCAGATAATAAGAAGCAAAATTCAGGCTTAATTAATTAATGCAAACGTAAATAAAATGGTAAGGGTTTGTGTGTGACCTCTCATGAAGCGGGGTAACTTCATGCGACCGCCACCGCCACCGCCACCGCGACCACCGCGACCCATAATTTCAATTTTTTTGTTCAAGTATCAAGTTTGTGTTTGTTGAGGACTTCTATCCGTATGAATGTATGATGTATGCAGTGAATATAAATTGATGTACGTGTTTGTTATATACGCTTATTATTCCTAATTCGACCCACATTACTTATTGGATTATATGTGACATATGTTTTCGAGTTACTCCCTCCGTCTCATTGGGTATTTTAATTAAAGAAAAACAAATAATTGATATACGTGTTTCTTATATACGCTTATTATTCCTAATTCGACCCACATTACTTATTAGATTATATGTGACATATGTTTTCGAGTTACTCCCTCCGTCTCATTGGGTATTTTAATCAAAGAAAAACAAATAATTGAGACGGAGGGAGTATATCAATAATATCCTAAAGTTTTTGGATACCGTTTGAACTCTCCATATATCAACAATATCCTAAAGTTTTCGGATACCGTTTGAACTCTCCCTGATCTTTTCCGCTAATTAGCCCCGCAACATCCGTCAGATTACTAGGTTTTATACCCAGACCTGCCCTAACTAATAAGTAACTATCTTTATTTTATTTTTGAGACTATATTTCATGCCCGTGCGATGCATGATGGAAACCAATTATGGGGGTAGGTGTGATTTTTTTGATGAATGATCATGAATTCTGCTTTTAAATTGAAATCAAGGGAAAAAAAGTTAACAATTTCAGGGGTACAAATTATATAACCCGTGCATTAATTTATCATCAAACAACCTAAGTTAAAGTGTCTCATAGTCGTATAGACCCCGATTCTCAAATTGTGTATATTGACATATCGTTACGTGCCTTCCTCCCTATCTCCATCAATTTATATTAGTTCTTTTTAATTTTTAATTATGAGAGATAAAACAGTTGCAAAAGTGATCTCAACATGCGACTCTTTTTGGCTCGATCGTTTGTTTTCATTTGATTAAAATAGTGCTCACTAACTGGACCAAGGTAAGTATTTTTTCGCCTAAGAATATTTAGGTAGGGGTATCTGTTGGTGTTCGGTCTTGGACACAGACACCCAAAACGAAGGAATTTAATATAAAAAAGACAAAGTGTGATGGAAACCATGCAAATGACATAAGTAGTCTGTATTTACCATCGCTTTCGATTTATACAATATTAAACTTCGGAATTTATTTCTACAGTACGTTTTTTGCTCAATTTCGTCATCCCTACCTCAACTTCTACCAAACCATTAATGTCGCCCCCTCAACCACTGACTCGACTCGCCGCTTCGTCGCTCCTCCACTTCTGCTCCTCTGCCCATCCCCGGATAAAACGTCCAAATTTCCAATCAAATTGTTTAATACCTTGTGTAAATTAGAAAAGCTTAACAAGCACAAAGTAGCTGTTAATTGTTATTATTACTTATTTTTGTGAAGAAAGTCGTGTCATGTTTAACCTGTTATTACAAGTCAAATTTAAGGCGAGACTATTTTAGGAAGAGGGAGTCAATAGTACGGTTTATTGTCGGATTAAATGAAGTTCGGAATACTACAAGAAGATGACCTATAGTTTGGATTATTGCTGTGAATAAACCCATTATTTATTGGGCATATATGTTGTTGGGCCCAAATGAATTATGTACTGAGTAGTGACTATTGATTGGGCTTCTTCCAACCGTTTAATAAAAACATGAATACAATGACATAATCCCGTATGTACCATCGCTTTCGATTTATAAAATATTAAGCTTCGGAATTTATTTCTACAGTACGTTTTTTACTCAATTTAGTATATTTTATACCAAACTTTCTATTCACTACCTTTCACAAAAAAACACATCAAACCTAATTCCCCTTAACTTTTCTCTACTACACCTTAACCTTCTTCAAATTCCATAAATTTTTTTTTTTATATATGAACGATTATTCAAAAGACAAACATGTATTAATACGTAAATCTAATATTGATAAAATTGACTAAATTTATATTTTAATTTCTTTATTGCTTTTTAACTAGGGTTTTAAATTTCTTTTGTTAATACGGAGTATGTTGTGTACGTAGTGGTGGTCGGCGTAGTAGGGGCGGCCGACCTATGGACTTTAAGACATCTTTACACTCGTAAGAGTTGTAATTCCTATAAACATTTAAAATAAAGTAATTGTAACCCCCGCAAATTTTAGTTTAGGATTTTTATAATTTAAATGAGCAGTTTTATTTTTATGTTTAGCTTTGTGTTAGTGAAAATTCGTAATTTAATCTAGTCGGGTAGAGTGGTCTCCTTCTCGCCAGGAGTCCAGATTCGCATTCCACACGAAAATCTAGTGGAAATCGATCGGCATATTGTTGGGCCAAAGTGTGTGTTTTGGACATTCTCTCCCATTATGTTTAAACCCATTTATCACCCAACTCCCTCATCTTTAACCCCTCAAAAATATGAATCTCTCTTCCTCCAAACATATTTTTTGTTTCTAAAAAACAAATACAATTATAAAATATTATAATATATAATTATAACATAGTATTACCAAAATAACATATTATATAAAACTAGTTTTTTAAATACCAAAATAACATAATATTTTTATTTTCTAATTCTCTCCCTTCTTTATTTCACAACATTCTTTTCATTAACTCATTTTTAAATACATAACTTAACATATTTTTTTTCTAAAAAATAAATAAAATTAGAAAATACTACAATATATTATCATAACATAATTTTAAATAACAAAAGACTATCTCCATCCCAGTCACTAGTTTACACTTATTTTATTTTTCCCTAAAACATCTCACTTGGACAAAAGGAGTAACATATATTTTTTAAATCTACTATAATCTAAAAGCATTGAAATTACATTAAAACAAACTAAAAACGAGCTCATACGAACTTTTCATCTGGGCCTTGTTGAGCTCGGGTTTAGCTCAGATTTTGATAAGCTCGGGTTTAAACTCGAGATCGAGCTCAAACTCAATTTGACCTAGTACGAGTCGAGTTGTGACCGAGTCAATTCCAAGGAATTAACGACCCAACTCTGTTATAGCATTTTTGGCATGCAAACTTAATGGGAAGTACTATTCAAACACATGCAGGACAAATGAATACATGCAGAGTGCATTTCTTGATTACATCCTACTAATATAAAACGACAAACATAAACCTCAATCTTCATTCATCAAAATATAAACATATTTCTGGCTTTAATCATTCACTTTATTTACACTAAAAATGGCAAATCGAATGATTTCAAAAATGAGAAATCTCAAGATTAAATGTATCGGGGATTCCACGGTAGCTAAAGGAACCGCTGTGGCGGAAATTCATGAAGAAGACCTTGATGATATATCAAGCATCGATGAAGATGATGTTTTGAAATCCGAATTCATGAGCAAAGCCGGGAAATGTGCCGTAGCCGCAGCCACTATTGAATCCATTTACAAAGCGGTTTCTTTGGTCGAGATAGCCAACGATAAGGGGGTGGATGAAGCGGAAGATAGATGGAGGTCTAAGATTGGCGTGTCGGGTTCCGACGCATCATATAAAGATGTTGAAGATAGCTTATATGCCACCTTAGAGGTGTTAAGTAATGATGAAGATGAGTTCAAGAAATCGGTTGGAAGCGATCAAGGAAGCGATGATGGAGGTAGTGACGATGAGTAGTTTAATTAAGAAGATTTATTATTAGTTGTTAGTTATTTGATTAAAAGTTGAGTCTTAAGTAGTATTTTAGTTAAGCTTTAGCCTTTAGTAGTCTTAAGTGGTAATTAGTGGTGTGTTTTTAATCGTGTCTTAGGGATTCCGTTGGTTATTGATCTCTAATTAAGTAATTAGTATGAGATTAAAAGTGATTAATGAAAAAGTTATGTTGTTGACAAGCCGCTTAATTTAATTTACTTTGTTATCAAAATTGCCGTAGAAAATGGTTAATTTTTTTAATTGTAACTTGTTCCAATTTTTTATAATGTGGTCGGAACATTATAAATTCAATTGTGAGTGGTTTTACAATATCGTAATTGTAAAACCATTTTGCAAGAGACTTATTCTTATATTTTAACTCGCTCTAATTGTATTCATGTTTTTATTAAACGGTTGGAAGAAGCCCAATCAATAGTCACTACTCAATCAATAGTCACTACTCAGTACATAACTCATTTGGGCCCAACAACATATATGCCCAATAAATAATGGGTTTATTCACAGCAATAATCCAAACTATAGGTCATCTTCTTGTAATATTCCGAACTTCATTTAATCCGACAATAAACCGTACTATTGACTCCCTCTTCCTAAAATAGTCTCGCCTTAAATTTGACTTATTATAACAGGTTAAACATGACACAACTTTGTTCACAAAAATAAGTAATAATAACAATTAACAGCTACTTTGTGCTTGTTAAGCTTTTCTAAGTTACACAAGGTATTAAACAATTTGATTGGAAATTTGGACGTTTAATCCGGGGGTGGGCAGAGGAGAAGAAGTGGAGGAGCGACGAAGCGGCGGGTCGAGTCAGTGGTTGAGGGGGCGACATTAATGGTTTGGTAGAAGTTTGAGGTAAGGGATGACGATGAAGGAAGTTAGGGGATGAAGGTTCAATGATGTTGAAAAAACTTGAAATGGAAAAAACCAATGACTGTTAATCAGGTAATTAAAAAACTATTATGTTATTTTGGTATTTAAAAAACTAGTTTTAAATAATATGTTATTTTGGTAATCACAAATTCTCATTTGTGACGGACACTATCCGTCGCAAGCTTAAGACGGATACCATATTCTCTCACAAAATACCCATTAAGGGTGAGTGGAGAAGCACATGGGGGGTGCCCACCTTGTCCCCTCTACCCATTTCCTCTTAAAAAATACCCGTCGCATGATCCGATCCGTCGCAAGTAAGACCTACTATTTGGTAATACTATGTTATAATGATATATTATACTCCGTAATATTTTATAATTGTATTTGTTTTTTAGAAACAAAAAATATGTTTGGAGGTAGAACCGTAGAAGGAGGATGAGAGATTAATATTTTTGAGGGGTTAAAGATGAGGGAGTTGGGTGATAAATGGGTTTAAACATAATGGGAGAGAATGTCCAAAAGACACACTTTGGCCCAACAATATGCCGATCGATTTCCACTAGATTTTCGTGTGGAATGCGAATTTGGACTCCAGACTGACGAGAAGGAGACGACTCTACCCGACTAGATTAAATTACGACTTTTCACTAACACAAAGCTAAACATAAAAATAAAAATGCCCATTTAAATTATAAAAATCCTAAACTAAAATTTGCGGGGGTTACAATTACTTCTTTTTTAAATGTTTATAGGAATTACAACTCTTACGAGTGTAAAGATGTCTTAAAGTCCATAGGTCGGCTGCCCCTCCTATGCCGACCTGCCCTACTACACCGACTGCCCTTACGCCAAAAACTTTAGGATATTATTGATATATACTCCCTCCGTCTCAATTATTTGTTTGTCTTTGATTAAAATACCCAATGAGACGGAGGGAGTAACTCGAAAACATATGTCACATATAATCCAATAAGTAATGTGGGTCGAATTAGGAATAATAAGCGTATATAAGAAATACGTACATCAATTTATATTCACTGCATACATCATACATTCATACGGATAGAAGTCCTCAACAAACACAAACTTGATACTTGAACAAAAAAATTGAAATTATGGGTCGCGGTGGTCGCGGTGGCGGTGGCGGTGGCGGTCGCATGAAGTTACCCCGCTTCATGAGAGGTCACACACAAACCCTTACCATTTTATTTACGTTTGCATTAATTAATTAAGCCTGAATTTTGCTTCTTATTATCTGAAATAACCTAGAAAACATCTATTCTCTTATTTTATTTGGTAATTTTGCGTGCTTCGGAAAATTAATTATTTGTTGTGATGTTACTTTTAGCTAAACGCAATAATCCCTCTGTCATAATTATTTGTTTAGGTTTTATATTCTTATTCTCTCTCAGGGGTACTTTAATCAACGAGAAACAATTAATTAAGACGGAGGGAGTACATGTTAATGATTTTTGAACTAGAACTGTTTGATTTTTGATTGTTCAGCGTGGGTGAGCGTACCTGCTAGCCCCCCCTAAATCCGCCTCTACTTATGGGGTTTTAAACGATATTTTTTTTATAACCACGACTCTTTAAGTTTACTAGCTAAAGGTTTTAATAATGATTGTGATTTCATTAGTTCATCCGATGTTCCGTGATCTAACCTTGCTGTAGTTGTGTTTGAAGCAGGTTTTACTAATCGGATTTTTGGACCGCCTCGAGGTACCCCTACCCCATTCCTCTTTACAATGCTCTTTTTCAGCCTACCTGTTTGATATGGAATCACTTGAATGAGCTGCGTGCTTCTTGTTTTGTTGTATCGGTTAGGTATGGCGGATGCTTTTGATCAACTAGCCATAGCACGAGGACTACGTGATGCGGATGAATTATTGGGACGCCTAGGAAAGCAAGTAGACGAACTTTCCTTCAAAGAATCACTTGATCTGCTCCGGAAAGAGTGCTCACCTGAGGAATTCGAAGATATCGAAAGGACGTGGTTTTACCGACCTGGCAAAGGTTATGGTCCATGTAATGACCTCTTGAAAAAATATTTAAAGGTACCAACCTTACTTAATCCAGGAGAATGAATAATTACACTTTATTTTCTGTGTCTAGTTGTTGTTATTCTGACTACTATTCTTTCATTTTCTGTAGGGTATCAAGGAGTCCGATGGCCCCGGTTTTACGGCATATCGCCTTAAGCAATTGAAGAAATATTGTGGCTACACAGATGCTGAATTGAATTCACTTATGTGACAGTTTGATTATCTTTATGGATTATGCTGAGACGAACCATTATTTCGTGTTAGGATTTTAACTAGTACTCAGGCTCTTCGGGTGAAAGTCAATATAAGTTGTTCTGTATTATTCAAATTCACTGCTAGAACAGGTACACTCAATTAGAGCGCGCTTATCTTTAGTTTTCTGCGATTATATCACATTATTCAGGTATCTAAAAACCGATGATTCTTCGACGTTGGTGTAACTAATTAAGTGAACTACTGAATGGGACTCTAACATCGGTTGTACTAGGTCAGCATACATCACGCTATCATCCTATGCTAATTTGACCAATTTTCTGGAGTCGAAGGGACACGATCTCTCACAAGTTGGAAATTTGGCTGGACTGCTATTTAGTGAAATACGAGCATTTTTCTTTTGAATTCAGCCGGATCTTCCAGGCATTTAAATGCACCCGGCACAATTACACTTCTTGCGAGTCTTCCAAGTCCTGCAGATGGTAAAGGCGTTCACACAAGCGAGTTTTCTACCGTTTCTCGGTCATAAGAACTCCCACATTGTGGCACTTCCCATGACAGCACCACCACTTCTCCTCGGTAATGCCGGGTCCCTTCCCTAAGTCTAGGTCGCTGACATCATTGTAGTAGCTGTTCAATACAGACCTAACCAAGAGTCAGACATCCGTAAAAAGACTATATTCTTGAGTAATACGGAGCAAGTAGTATAGTTAACTAAATTAAATAATAATAAATAAATAAACCCGTAGATACTTTTATTAAAAATAAAAGGCCGAACATCAAGAAAAATAGTTGCCCTACGCAAAGTGCGCGAAACCAGTAACAAATCAAGAAAGACAAAGCAGATGAAAAATGTCAGCAATATAATGAAGTTGCAATACATATAGGGAGTACCATATAGCTGCATCAAGTTGAAAGTCAGTTAAAAACTATTACCAGAACAGCATGCTGAAGCGCTGAACATTTGGGTCCAACGCCAAAACAGCACATGTTTGATGAATCCTAACGCATTGTCCCGGTATGAACGTTTCCAGAAAGCTGTGGATCAACATTTGATAACTCATTGATGTGAGGCTTGTATACAGCTTTTGAATGATCTGCAACATAATGAAGTTCCGTCAGCCTAATACATTAACGATAAACTCTGCCTGCAAATAGTAGATATCATTCCATTGATAAATACCAGGTCTCTCAGCAGCAGGAGCTGTGATCGATGGCATGCACAAATGATTCATTTGAAGTTTGAATCAGAGCATACTCCCATGGTTTATACATAAACTCAGAGACTGTAACAACAATGCCCGAACAGATATATATGCTCAATTGCGTCATACATGATCAATTGACATCACTGCTAAAATTTTAACTTTGAAAGGAAAAACTATACATTTGATACATCTGTTAAACAATGCCCGAACAGATATATGCTCAATTGCGCCTGTCATATACCTCCTCTAGTCATACCATATGGATTCACTATATTTATGTATTTTGACATTCAAATCAATCCCCCTAAATATCCTACTTATTGTAAGAAATAACCAAAAAAAATTCCATGAAAGTGTGGGTCCAATTCTTCCCACACACTTCTCGTCACTTCAAAATTTGGTCCAAGAGAACACTTGTATCCAAGTGAGAAGCGGGAGTGCTGCCGTAAAGATGTCGAAGGCTCAAATCAGAGAGGTACAGCAGTTTAAGAGAGCAGCAGGGAGATGACATCAAGCTCATAAAGCATTGTGAATATACAATCAAGCAAAGGTTATCTCGCAGGGGCCGGGTAACCCTATAAATCCGGTGGTTTTATGTAGTATGGAAAGAAGAAATTACCTTGCAAAGCATTTTGTGAAGGGAGGGATTTTGAAGTTTAGTAGACCGTGGGCTGAAATGAGAAAATCATGTAACTGATTACCGGGGAAATCGCAGCAAAGGGAGCGAGTTCAGGAAATAAGCCAATAGCTCGGTTCAAATATTCTGTAAGAAATCACAAACCTACAAAGCCATCGATAAAGATGTTTTAGTATTGCAGGCATCTTTGGACTAACTGTTTCAGAACACGGAATGCAGGTACAAAGGAAGTTGTGTCATCAAAACTATATTGATCGCTAGAAGTGTGTGGCTCAGAGTCTGTGTCTTGCTCAAATCCATATAAACCACGGCCTTTAATTTCACTGATTAGACTGCTCTTCAGAAGAGCATTAACAGCTAGGTGATGAATCTGCAAAACGACAATTTTTCTTAATATTACAAGCACAATGCAGGACGAAACTGAAAATAGAATTCCACGGATCTGAACCTTGAACTCCACTGTGACCTAGCCATACGGAAAGTCAATCTATTACTGTATGAAGATGACGTTGTGACACAGATTGGGACTCCAAATGGGACAGATGATCCTTACTGGTTGTGAATCATAAATGCTGAAAATGTTTATTTAAAGGATTTCTTACCTTAACAAAAAAAAATCTTAAGTTTACCCTTTAAATATACTTAAGGAGTACATTGGCCTAAAACTCACCCGTTCAAGATTTTTTTTTTTTTTTTAAAAAAAGTCAGAAACAAATTACAGTGTAGTACGAGTTTTAATATTCTGCAAAATTGTCCCTTCAGAACTGAGAATTTTTGTCATTAAACAGCTTACTTGGGTAGCTTTTTGTAGGTCTTCAGCAACATTCCAACTGGACACATTGCAGCCTTGAAATTCACCAAAAGAGAAAGTTGAAGTGCTGGTGGATGCTGGGTCGTGATCTTTGGCCGGAATGCTTTAATAATTGTACAACAATATGTAAGATCATGTATAACCAGATGCACTCGACTGCTAACTCCATTGCTTCAATTAAGAAGCTTCGTGTGGTCATTACTCACTAGCGTCACTCAAAAAATACATGCCTCTTTTAACACAACTCTTGAAAGTTAGTAGCTAAAGAGTAAAGATAGCTGCCAGGGTAACTCCTGCAAATTTTAAGGTGCGATGCGGCCAAAGACCTTTAGCCTGCTAGTATAGAGTCTTCTTACGAAACACATATCAGTGGCGTAGGTACACAGTGCCATAGTGTTCTGTCCCGTTGCACAAGAAACAACATCGCTTCACATTATATGCTGCGTTTATTATCTATCTCAAGATAGAGCAGTTTCAATTTGGTAGATTACTAGATGTGTGGTGCTTTTAATATCTACAATCCTGAAACCACCGCCTCACATACAATAGTCAGCTGAAAGATAGTACATGTTTATCCAGGCGTTGTAACAAATTATGTACAAGAAAAGTAAACCTGATCCATGAAGAGAAAGGAGTGCCGAAAAGTGCAGTGGTTCAATCTGAATCCACTTAAACATGTTCCTGCACAAAGTCACAAGTTATTTACCACAAAAATTATTTTTGAAAAATTGGCAAAAACAATAGAGGGACCTAATTTACGAGCTCTACCAACAGCAATGCAAACACCTTGTGCATCACCTGTTATAACAAGATCAATCCTCCTGCTGATGTGGTAAGCCAATTCTATATGAAACAAGACTCTCTGACATACATACGAGAGTCTCTGACTTCGATAATCTATGTTTATCCTCAGTCTTAGTCAAATGGAGCAACAATTTGTCCGCACAACAGCCTGCATAACTTGGCAATCAGTCAAGTGTATAAAAGCAAGAAGTAGAGTGCATCATACAGCCTGTAGAGAAACAGTGAAGATAGATAGCACCCGATATTGAATATCATGAGCATTGGTAGGAATGTTCACGCAAGGCAGCTCATTAAGGACTGACTTAAATTCCTGGCTTCAACAGATGAACACTTGGGCACTCGATAACAACAATGATAGCATGGTTGGTTCGTGGTTTGGAAATCAAAAGCAGATTAAAGAATTACATTTTCTAGGTTACTTAAAATAAAAATTTGTCTATTACTCCCTCTTATTCAATAGGTTGTTTACATTTGCTTTTGGATTGGTTTTTTAGGCAACTGATGCTTTGTCAAACAAAGACATATTTACACTCCCATATACAATAACCCACCACCCACGCTTACCTGACCACCACTCCACCCTCACCCTATCGGGAAAGCTCTCACCCTGCCTCTTGCTTTCTACTCTAACCTTCATCTTATCTATGATTATCTATGGAAGAAACAAAAAATATAAATAGATATAATTCTAACATGTACGATTAAAAGAGGAAGATGTTGATCTTCAGCACCTCAATCAAGTTATAGCTGCAACGTCTATGAGGTAGAAGACTGTTGCATAAATTGCATTCAATCAAATTAAAAGAGGAAGAAACATTAAACATGTATATAATTCTTTGATACCTCTGGAGTTGAGGTAGAAGACTCTAGAAACACTGATGCGGATCTTGAGCGTATAACCCCATATCTCCCAACATTTCTCTTCTTTTTCAAGCACACAAGTAGCATTTGGTTCGCAAAATCTCACAGTTGAGAGATGTGTCCACTTTTTTTTTTACATGTACCATATTAAGTTTAACATGGAAAGGACTAGAAGTAATTAAGCTATTTGATTCTTTCATTCCTAAGTTTCCATGTCTTCGATGCAATTTCTATTTTGGGTCATTCGAAGATACCCAGCCTTTGTGCCGTTAACAAAGGGGCAATGGTGCATGAATCTGAGCCAAATACCCCTCCATATGAAGGAGCCCTATAGGTAGCGAGGTCATGCTAGTTATAATCCTTACATCAATCACCAACTTGTATGATTAGAAGTTTATCTTATACAAAGATGATCTATGCTTAAAAACTCTGAGGCGTAAACAAGAGAAGTGTAATAATCATAGCCTCATAGGAAGCTAGATTTCCGCATGCATCAATATTCCGACATCAGTATATTAACAAAGTGAATAACTCAAAATAAATACGACAAAACATGCACAAAAGAAATATGTTTGTAATCAACTCGATTCATCCTATGATTATCTACCGAATGGATCAAATAAGTAACCAAAATCCTCTAGGAACCCCAAGTTGCTACCGGCTTTAACAGGATTGGGCTTGGCACGGCCCATGATTTTTTTTTAACGGTGATTGGTCAAGGCTTGGTCTCAGGCCTTTCGTTGGCCAGAGCGAGAAGATGGTCAGGTGTGTTTGGAGAAGCCCGCTCCACAAGCTCCGCCCGGGCATGATCAACCCCTTGCCGACAAGCAGAGCAGCCAAACAAATGGCCTGGAAAGCAGAGGTGAAAACAGAAGTGACCATAAGGGCACTCTCGGAGGTCGAGGGGGAGTCCTCCAACCGGCTGTATCGAAACGTCCTCTCGTCCAACTCAGGCTCAGGCTCAGGCTCGTCCATGAAATACATTGAGAGCAGTAATACCAGATAATAGCTGTTCACGAAAGACAATTCCTACCTCATGGAATATGAGCTGACCCCAGATATCCGGGCAAATCGCTTATTTTTCAAAAACACATACGTAGCATTGGCCTCGCACAAACTGCCAGACCAATGCTACTCTATGCAAGCATTACTAATAACTCAAGTAATTTAGTGTATTTACAACACATGCCAACTTATGGCAAATTAAACAACGGTCTAACTAAAGTTCAGATCACTGTTGTCTAAACTCTAAAGTCCTATAAGGCCGAGCAAAATAAGAGTTTCCAAAGAAAGTTCTATAGAAATAACTATACTCCGTAATAAGCTAAGAGAATAAGCGTGACATTTAGTACTAAAAGATATTTCTAAAAGCCAAAGACGAGCAAAATAAGATAACAATCATATGCTTTATTTAATTTGGAAATAATTACTACATTCATATGAAAAGCATATACGCCAATCAGAATGGAAGGAATGATTGTGCTTTAGTATATAGTAGATTATTCAAGTTTAATTAGATTCGGTTTTAGAAAAAAAAAATATATATTTAGGTTTAGGAAAAATGATATGATGCGGAATATTTCATGATGTTTTTAGAAAATTGAAATATAACATTATTTTTACTTTTACTTTTTTTTTCTTTATTATAAGATAAGCGTTTAAACCTTTTTCTTTTTTTACTTTCTTAACCTATAATGTTATTATTGCAAGTGTAGATATGTTTTACACTATTTTGTTTTTTGGGTTTTTCTACCTGTTACCCCTGTATTTTTTCGAATTCTATATGTTACCCCTTCTTTTTTCGAAATCTATATAGTACCCATAAACTTAATGAAAACATCTCAAAATACCCAAAATGCAATAATCGGCCTCTTTTAAACGTTTATATTATGCAATTTTTGTTGATCTTTAGACAATAGATTGACATGCAATTAACATAAATATTGTTTAGTCAACCATAAAAAAAAAAAAAAAAAAACTTTGTAAAATTTAGCTGTTTTAAGACTTGATTTTTTAGTAGTTTGGGTATTTTATGTACTATTTACTATGTTTAGGGTACCATGTAGATTTCAAAAAAATGAGGGTACCAGGTAGAATCCAAAAAAATACAGGGGTATAAGGTAGAAAAACCCTTATTTTTTAAATCATCTTAGACAAGACTAACTGACTGCCAATTATGGCTGGTCAAATGGACGGGTCGGGTCGAGTTTGGAGTAGGGGACCTAAAATCGACTCGGGATAGGGATGGTTCGGGTCGGGCTTGGGGGAGCGCCAAGCAATATGTAATCCGAGGGGCGGGCCTAGGTCGAGTCCGTGTTTGGGACAGGCCAGGTTAAGGGTTACCGAACCAGAACCGGCCCGAGTGAGGGCCGGGTTGAGCCGGGTTGTAAGCTATCTAGGCCAAAAATGACCCCGGGGGGGGGGGGGGGGGGGGGGGGGGGTCAATCTGGCCAGACTAACCCGGATGTTTGACCAGCCCTACCGCCAATTATGTTTTTAAAATAGTTTTAACTAGTCATTTAGCAAGACGACAATGAAATATATTTATTCATCGAAAATGATAATCGTAATAGTTAGGGAGGGCCAGTTCAACCCGTGATACAACATTAACAATATATACTTAGGGGTCGTTTGGTTCAAGCGGGTGGAATTGAATGGATTAGAATCTCATACCATAGAAGGATGAATTGAGATTTTCATACCACACTAAACTTGTTTGGTAGGTTTATTTTTTATACTATAAGGGAATGGAGTTAAAAACTTGGGGTGAAACTTAGGTATGAAGTTCTAGGGGGTTGGAATTGAGTAAGAATCCATCAAATATCTAAATCCATTTCAAAACAAGCCAACCAAACAGTAGATTTGCCCAACTCCATTCCAATGCATTCCAAACCCCTCAACCAAACACCCCCTTAGTATTTTATTTATTTTGTAAAAAACATCATTCATGGATCAATGTGTCAGTAACAACTCATGTGAACCAACATTAACAATGTTTTGAAGTAAGCAAGTAAGCTAGAAGTCTAGAACCTTGTACTTAATGTTCACGGATGAGCTAACTCATACTTACTCCATTCAACTCCACTCTACCAAATTAATTTTTCACGTTTGTCGAGACGTATTTTACGCGGTAAATATCGTTAGCTACGTGTTTGCAAAAATTATAAAAGTTGGATATTAATAATGTACTCGTAAAGACGAATCAAACAAGATCACACATGAATATATTTTCACTTATATATTGAGAGAAAATTGCAATTAGCTGCCGACTCATGAATAGTGTGCAAAAATGAAAGTGCTAGAGTGGAGCTGAAGGAAGGAAGTATAATCATAATATTCTTGACACAATATTCTTCCCAGACGACTTTATTTAGTTGCTCAAAGAGTAAGAGTATTTCTTCTCAAATGAGAGAAGAAAGAACAGTTAACTAAAGCATCTCCCCAATATATAAAAGCACACACTTTTTAAGAATTTTAATTGGCTCTTTCATTTAAGGAAAAAGTATTTTGATGTGGTCTCTTTTTACAAATCTTTTTTATTTTCATGACCCACATTCTATTGCCTTTTTTCTTTTGTGATTTCATGAGACACACTAAAACTTATTTAACCCAATAGAATATCTATCAATTTTCTATATACATGTTAAAATTCCAATACTGAACATGATTTATACAAAGAGAACTAAAATAAATGAAATGTAAAATCTACAAATTAATTAACATTATTAAGTAATTTTAAAAAAAAAAAAAAGTTGAATAAAAGAATTATTCAACCGACAGTAATAATTTTAGGAAATTAGTTGAATAAATATTCTTAAATGCTAAATAATTATTGAATATATATATATATGAACATAATCATTTAGTTGATGCATATGATAAAAAAAATTGTATAAAACATCGGAAATAACCAGAACGATTATAGAATTAGAAAGACGAATTGACGGTAAATCACTCAAGAAATATTTTATTAAAGATTTTTTTATAAATTACGAAAATTAAAACATTTTTCAAAATTAGGAATCAATAAAATTAATTATATGTCATGTAGGAAGCAAATTCATTCGGAAATAAGCCAAGCTAGAACATCTAACATTGCAAACGAACCACTAAATTGTCTTTTCATTTCATCAAAATAAAGAGATTTTGAGGTATAAGATGAGTTAGAAAGGTGGAAAAATAGATGTTTTTAATTTTGTATACATTTCTAAGGATGAGAGAGGTGTTGATTTTTTCCAGAGAGAGCATGAGAGACCAGAGAAGCTAGGAGGTGGAAATGTGAAACATTTAGATTTAGAGTTAAAAATAAGAAAAGTGTTTTGGGGGTAAATTTGCAATGAATTAATGGGTTAACTAGTTTTAAACCCGTGCAAATATTGCACGGGTATGTTATTTTAAACATTACTCTCACATATTCACTCATTTCTTCCCCTTTCTTTTTTGCATAAGAATTAAGAAAATAGATTTGGACCACACAAAACACACTACCTCACACACAAATGAATTTGGACCACACACAACCCCGCAACCAAAAAAGGAAAGAGGGAAGAAAACCCGACTTACCCAAAAAGAAAAATAGGGAAGAAATGAAAGAATAAGAGGGAGGATAATGATAAAATTATTATAACTATTAAAAGTGTAAAAGAAATAGAATCCAATAATGTATACATCTATTAATAATCACACTAATATTTTATGAAAACTTCTTATAATAAGGCCAACTCATTAACAAATAATTATAAGCCCAAATATTTCTCTTGTGTTAATTTAACTTTTAATTTTATTTTGAAAATACATATATTTTAAACGCAAATTCTCATTTATGACGGATACTATATGTCTTATGCTTAAGACATGTCAAATACACCTCCAAATCACATGACAAGTTGTCTAGCAAATGCCAAAAGTTTTTAATTATTAGCTCCATGTGCAAGTGTTCCGTTTTAAGATTTTAGACAGATTCTCATATAAAACCCAAATTGGGGATAATATTGTAAGACAAAAAAGTCTAACATATGATAAACTCTTGTCTTAATCCACTTATATGAATAATATTTGACTCGGTATATACTTAAGACAAATATGATTATCTTAAAGAAGAAATCAAACTTCAATAAAAAAACACCCACAGTATAAAATTACAAAATTTTCAGAGAGACAGTATCTCAAAAAATTTCGTGTGAGCACCATCTCTGTACTACTTTATGTATATTATTTCATACCACTTTTTTTATTGTTGATGGTATCCATATACGATTATACGACTATTTCATCCGATATATATTTTCATATAAATCGTACACATTATAATCCACATTATTTTTTTGGGTACATTAGTATATTCCACATTATAACAATATTTTTTAGTAACTCCTTTTACATTAATTATACGTATCCATTTTATTGGTCTTCGTACTACACTTACAGAAATTATAACCTATCTCCCAAAAAATCTTATATGGCCATAAGATAACGTTGCACATGAGACTTTGATAAGCAGCTTAATTTCACTTTTTGCATAATTTATGGACCATAATCACTATATCACGATTAGGAAAATAATGGGGCCCAGTTACCACCTTCGCGGTTTTACGTATGAAATGATTTTACACAACAATTAGTAAATTTAAAAACTCAATAAAACAAACCCATCAAAAACGGAACATATGAACTTATTTTGTTGGCCCATATTTTAATATCCACATATGAACACCAAGTTAGTTTCTGAGACATATTACTTGCCTTTTCTACTTTTTTTGTTATTTTATTATTCTATAAATTGAATTTTTTTGTTACTCGTGTTTTTGGTTTAAAAAAAACGATCCTCTAGCAACATAGATGAGATCTATCAAACAAGTACCATATAATAATAATTTCATATCATTTTTTAATTTTTGTCCTTCAATAATTTTTCTGGTTTGTATATATATATACTGTATTAATTTTTATGTTGTAATTTCTATCATAAATAATGATTTTTTTCGAAAAAAATTACTTAGATCCCTTCATTAGTGTTTCCTTTTAAGCATATATATACGAAAATTCTGGATATTCATATATGCAACGCATGTAGAAGTGAGGAGGTTGGTTCATTGAAGTTTTCTGTTGATTATTTGTAATTTTGGAGAATTTGTATTTTAAAGATTTGGAATGATTATCTGTAATTTCATGATTTTCGTATTGTATTATTTATGCAATACAAATGCATAATACTAGTTTTATACCCGTGCAAAAATGCACGGATTGCTTTTAAAATTCTAATATTCGAAATATATTAATTAAAAAAATTATAATTACTTAGTAATAGTTTTTTTTTTTGGTACATGTAATGTTTTTTCGTAGTGATAATATGATATGGTGTATAATTGCAGCCGACATCGTCAAAGTTTTAAATATGTGCGAATATAATTGCAAAGATTAAATGTTCAATTGCTTATCAATATAAATAAGTATTTAATTTTGTAGTTAAATTTTAGATATTAAAACTTCACTCTCTGTACATCTGTCGTATAACTTAGAACTGACGCGATAAAAGAAAAGCCAAAAGTAAGGACATTAATAACTTTAAATTTTTTATAATGAAAACTAACATATCCAAATACATAACTTATGAATTTAAATACCAGTTTATTAAAATAAAAATATTATTTTATATTTGATTAATTAATTTCGTTGGGTCTAACGTCATTGAATTAATCTTACCTATCTCAACAATCTCTCTTAAGACGAAGTTATCCGTTGTAATAATAAAACTGATCAAATATCATTCCACATGTGCGGATTATATAGATATTTTGTTTTCCGCAAATGTATTATGCTTTTGTCTTATTTATCTCATTTGAGTATATTTAATTCGTGTTAAGCTTAAGATGGAAATACCCGTCTAAAATGAGAATTTGCTTATTTGAGAATAGGTTATTGCCCAATAATTTATGCTTCCAATATGAGTAGTTTTTTATAAATTGAGTACACTTGAAAGAGAATAATTTTAGGCCAATTTTTATAAATTGAGTATAATAACAATATAGTCTCGGCCCAATTTTTCATCCCTTATTCACATTTCACACACTTTCTTCCTAAAACCTAATCCTTCCTCCCTCTCCCTCATCCTCATTTACACCTTGTCTTCCTAAACTATCAAATGCCATATATATCCATTTCTCCCTTGTCTTCTTCAATTCACTATGGACATGCATCATCTCCATCTCCTTTCTCCGCCATCTTTCCATGATATACCATTATTATTATTATGGTTTTTTTCCTAATTTTAAACCTTTCATATCAGTGTTTTAATTTTGTTTTTTTTAGCAAAAATCTTCATCTCTACATTTTTTTTGCTATTTAATTTTTTTGTTGGGTAAATAGACTGTTGTTTTCTAATGTGGTAATTTTTTTTTACAGGTCATTTTTAGAAATATATTCATTTATTAAAAAAATTGAATTATTATTCTTATCAAGTTGATATTTTTTATTATCAGAAAATAAAAATAATAGTTTATAAAATAAACTTATACATATATCTATAGTTTGTTTAGCCTATTTTTTCAAAGTGTTTTTTTAACTCAAAAGTACTTTTTGGCCAAACACCACAATAATTTAAAAGCTAAAAAAAGTTTCTCAAAAGCTAAAGAGTCTCTTTTTGCCCATACAAAAAAGAAACACCAATTTGGTGCTTCTAGTTTTTGAAAATTACTTTTAAAAAATTAATCTCAAAAAATAGAAACTCATTTTTAAGGATTGAGGTCAAACATATTCCTAATTACTCTTGTGGTTTTTTAAGAATCAATTAATCAATTTTGATATGATAAAAATAAATAAGATGATAAAAGTTGTTGTGGTTCTTTTTTGTTAATTATTAACATTATGTTTTAAAAAAAGTTGTTCTTATTTAAAGTCGTACTTTTCTATCAATCAAAAATCAAAATATTTCATACTATATTTTTTTCACTCTTGAAATATGACTTGTTTATGTGTTGTGGATTATTTTTTGGTGAAAAATATCTCACGTCCAAAGGTTTTTTTTTTAATTGTGCTTTTTGTTAATTGTTATTGTGCTTTTTTAAATTGTTCTAATTGTAAAAATTTATATTTGTATGTTATTGTTTTATTTTTATAGATTATTTTTCCGACTTGATTTTTTTATATTTACATATCATATTATATAATCTCGATCATCATAAATATCATGTATTATATCCTTTGTCATAATGTTTCAAATTAAAGGATTAAAGGAGTGAGCAATAATTAAAAGTAGAGGGGAGGAGAGAGGTAAATTAAATGGTGTATTTTTCGGTGGGTCCTACCTGCCAAGAAAAGAGGGGAAAAATTGAGTTTTTTCCAGCCAATAGGAAGGCTGGAAAAAACTCAGCTTTTAGTTATAGAGGAGATATGGTTTTTTGTAAACCTGAAATTAAATAAGAGTAATAGTTACTGAAGGTGCAATTAATTCTGTAGATGAATCGTGGGGTCACATTAAAAAAAAGTTAACTTTTCCATTCTTGAAAATAAGGAATCAATAGGAGCCCTCTAAATGTTTAGTATATAGTAGTTTATACAGGTTGTTTCTATTGTAGTAATGTTTAGATTTTGTCCCATCATTTACTAATGGGTCATGTTATTAGACGTATAGATTGGTAAGTTTTTTTTTCCACCTTTTTTTTAATACTAACCTTATTTTCAAGAGTAGGATTATATTATTTACGATGGCTTCGGCCTCATGCATGCGAATATTTTAGATTCATATTACGTAGCTCACATTATATCACATGATTACATATTTACGCCATTACCTCTTTTGATATTATTTATTTATCATATTATACTTGACATATATTAGACTATGTTGATTCATATTTTATATTATAATTAATGCAATTTTGTTTCAAATGTCTTCACATTCGTTAAATTGTTGAATATTCAATCCCGTGCAATTATGTACGGGTTTAAAAGTAGTTGGTAATTAGATTACGATGTTCCTCCATCTCTATAACATATTGATTGATTAAAGAATTAAAGAAAAAGTGCGTTTGTTTTTTCAAAGGCTTATGATATATTGATATTCGATTTAATCGGGTTTAAGCAATACAGGTGGTTTGGCTAACTCATAATCTCTCTATTTGCACCAAAACCATCAAAACATTTCAAACAACCCAATCATCTCATTCCTGGACCGTTGATAGTGGAGCCTCTCACCATATCACAGATGATCTTAACACACTGTCTCTTCATCACCCATATGAAGGCCCTGATGACCTTGTCATCGGTGAAGGATTCGCTCTCGCAATAACACATTGTTTTTTAGTTTCATTATAATATTTTGAGTTTAAAACTTATATTAATACGCCCAGATTCGTTCAATAAATATCGTAAAATATACATATAAGCTCAACTTCTTTATTATAAAGTTCCAAACAGGGGCGTAGTACTCCAAAAAGAAATGTGATACAAATTTCTTATGTATGTGAAACCATCTTGTATTCTCCAAATGCTTTAATTACAAGGTTTTTAATATCTCTTATGGTTTATTGGAAGTGGATTTGTTTATATTGCTTTTATAATTATTTAGCAAAAATTTTAAATGAAAAAAAAATACAACCCAGTGCAATTTAAAAAAGAATAAGATGTAGGAGTTGGGAATCGTACGCGCCAACATCATCCAATTTGCATATTGTCTAAATGAACTTACCACTTTGACAACATCATCATATTGAACTGTTAATGCGACTAATTGTATATCAACTGACCAACAGATTCTTACCCGAGCTGTGGCCCGTATTGGCCCTGTAGTGGCTACGTCCCTGACTCCAAATCTATTTTACCAGTTGTATACAACTGTTTGTATAGTCTACTAATCGAATTAATCATAAGAAACTTCACTTATTAGATTGAGACTTAGGAGTGTGTGGTATGATTCGAGCAAATTGACAATAAACTTAGCTTATTATCTTTTGAAAGATGTCTGGAATAAATCTCGGGTTATAAAACAAAAAAGCGATGTATAGATTATGTCATAAAGATGAGTAAATCAATTAGTTTATGAAATAAGTTCAATTTTGGTTAATATACACATTGATCTGTATAAAAACATGTTTTAAATTGGGTTTCCTTGGATAAAAAGCGGTAAAAGGGAATAGTTTAAAAAAAAGTAGAATATATAAGGGGTAATTTGTAATTTACTCTTGAATTAATTATGTATAATCCTCCTATATATAAAAGCTGAGTTTTTTCCAGTCTTTCTATTGGCTGACAAAAACTCAACTTTTTTCCCATTTTTTTGCATGTAGGACCCACACAATTTCTAAAACATTTAATTTCCCTCTCTCCTTCTCACACCAACTATTTACATTCTACTATATATAATTATGACTATATAATTATGATTATAATATGATGGCCTATCATATAATACTTCGTATTACTTATATAATATGATTTCCTTACTTATATTATGCTAATCCGGAAAAAAAAAGTCGGCAATATTTAAAATTATAATTCCAAAAATAAAATTTAAAAAAAATATTGACATTCCAGAAATTATATACAAATTATTACAATTCCCATATACTTCGTATACTATGATACGAGTACATGTTTAGAACAAATTGAAATCGACTAAGGTTATAAAAAAAACACATACACCATCTATATAAATCATGGGCTCACAATAATAAAATGCATGTTGATCGAACAAAAAATTGACATGAAAATTGACAATAATTATATATTTGTTTAATTAGTATATTTCGAACATCATAATTTTAAAAGCAATCCGTGCATTTTAGCACGGGTATAAAACTAGTTAATCGTATTGTGTAGTTGTTTATTAGACGTTTTTGTTTAATTGTAAAACCTATGGTTTAATTTTGTTTAATTTTCAAAAACTTTGGTTTCATATTACAAAATTGAATTCGTTTGACAATTTAGTTATAAAATGTGCCGACCATCATAATGAAAAAATTTGTGATATTTTTTATACTGTGACCTAAAGGTAAAGATTAATGCTATTTAGTCATCATAATATTGGTAGATCGCTAGATTAAACCAAACAGATGTGATATTATGTAATTGTGTAAATAATATCCATATAACAATTTATTTTAGTGAATTTGGATAATGTATGATTTCGAATGAGTGAGAAATGTTTGAATCTGACTTGAAATACAAATTATATAGGTGCTATTACTTGGCAAAAAATTGTAGTGGTATGACTTTAATATAAAGAAAAAAAATGTTCTTTTCATATAAAACAAAAAATTTAGAAATTTAAATTAATTGTAAATATAGTTTTAAAATGTTTTAAATTTCTTATTCTAACTAAATTAAGGAATATCAAATATTTAGAAAATAATCAAAATATTTTCAAATTTTTATATTTGAATTTATTTTCATATTATCTATTATTTGATTACATTCATTACGCTATAATATTTTTTACAACCTTTTTTACATTTGGATTGACATGAATATATATATATATATATATATATATATATATATATATATATATATATATATAAAGTGATATTATCGCGGATGAAGCTTAATTCGCGGCGAAACAAATATGTTGTCATCAATGCAGCTTAAGTTGTGACTAAAAAGAAGTATTTCCCACTTAATAAATTTATTTGTGGTTAAATATATTTGACTAAAAAGAAGTATTTGCCACGCAATAAATTTATTTGTGGTTAAATATATTTTTGTAACGTGTATAGCATTGTTCGTGGTAAGAGTAGATATTAGCCACGTTTTTAGCCTAATTCGTGGAGCCAAATGAAATTTAGGCACGGAATTTTTTTCCCCTAAATTTTCCTAAGTTCTTAACGTGGCTAAGTATAATTAGGCTAAAATCATTATTTATCGTGATATAATTTGTTGCACGAATGTCAATTTGTTGTAGTAGATCCAAAATTGTCCAAAACATTACTAGTAGATGCGAAATTGTACAAACATTACTGGGGCTACCATGAATATTATTCTTTCGGTTTCGATTTCGGTTGCCGTGGTGTTGGTTTATTCGGTTTTTAGGAAGACGGATGATTTGTATCTTGATGAAGAAGAAGCTGCTGGTGCTGGACTTTTGGCCGCCGGTCGGACCGATGCTGGACCGGGTCAATTTATTCATTATCCTTGTTAGTCTCTGTTTTTATTTTTATTTTAATTCGATTTGGGTGTAAGTTATGTTATTGAATGTGAATTTATTTTATTTGTTTTGATTGAAATTGGAATAATTGTGTATGATTGTTGTATAAATTTTTGAACTTTGGGTTGTGTGATTGATTTGTATTGATGGTTGTAGTTGGTGAATTTGATTGTTGACTTTTGTGAATTGGCGAGTTTGCAGATGTCAGCTTGCTTAGTTGGTTAGAAAATAGAGTTAGTTTTATTCAGCAAATTTTGACGGTTTTTTTCAAAAAGATCTCTTACGACCCTATCTCTAACTTGCTCTTACTTTAACCGGTTGTGAGAGGTCTTTTTTAAAAAACCGTCTACTGTGATAATTTGCCTAAATTGTTTGAGTTTCCAGATGAATTTGATTGTTAAAACTTTTGTAAATTTACGGATTTGCACATGTTAGCTTGTTCAGTTGTTGGAAAATGTTTTTTCCACATGGTTTGAGTTTGCATACTTGATTAGTTGGTCAGAAAATGGTTTAATATATTGAGTAGTTTTAAGTACGTAGATGTCAGTTTGCTTAGTTGGTCAAAAAATTACAGTTGTTAAGTATGTTAATGATTAGTTACTGTTTAGACTTTCGAGTGAGCTTACTAAGTTCGAATGGAGTAATTTGGGAACGTTATTTACTGCGAGTTCTTGATTAAGATGAGTTGTCAAAAAGTTATAGTTTAACACTGAAAATGAAGTCTGAAACTACGTTAGTCGGAGGTATGCGTTTTAAATTTAAACGGAAAATATTATATCACACGATCATGTAAGATAGATGTTTTGTTTTTCCTTATCTATTACCCCATATGATACTGTTATTCATTCTACATAGTTATATTTGACATTTCTTAAGCTCTAACACGAATATGTCAGTGTTCAATAAGAATTTGCCGACTACAAATCACACGTGAATTATCAGTTATTTTAGGATCTAGCTAACCATTTTTCTTTATTCCAAGATGTTTTTGGATTTTGCCAAATAATTATCATATCATACTTATCGTTATGCAGTTCACATGAGCTCAGAGTATGTTGTGTGCTTTCTGGTTTCTCAAGATTCGGTCATTTAATTTGTTTACCATTTTCATATTTTGGTGTCTTATTTATTTATTTACACATTTATATAATTACATACAAGGAATGTTTTCTATTAGTGTTTTGATCTCCCAATAGGACTAGTGTTACTTATCCACAAATGGTTTCTACTTTCTCCTTAATCTTTGTGCCAAAAGCAAAGTTAAACAAATGACCAAAACGGAGGGAGTATAGCAATAAAGACGACACTCGAAATATCTTATTCACTTGGTATATTCCATCTCCATTTTTCGAGCATCTATTAGGACTTACGAGTATGTCATACTAGTGATACTACTAAGCAAGTATGTTTGAATGAGGGAGAAATGTTTGAATCTGACTTGAAATACAAATTATATAGGTGCTATTATTTGGCAAAAAATTGCAGTGGTATGACTTTAACATAAAGAAAAAAATGTTTTTTTCATATAAAACAAAAAAATTGGAAATTTAAATTAACTGTAAATATAGTTTTAAAATGTTTTAAATTTCTTATTCTAACTAAATTAAGGAATATCAAATATTTAGAAAATAATGAAAATATTTTCAAATTTTTATATTTGAATTTATTTTCATATTATCTATTATTTGATTACATTCATTACGCTTTAATATTTTTTACAACATTTTTTTACATGAATATATATATAATTAGGATCATGTGAGTCTACCCTATCTTTTTGAGTCCGTGAGTCCAAGATAAAATATCACAAGTTACCCTTTTGTGTTCTTTTTTTTCGTGATACTGTTTAGTATAACCAGTGATATTGTTTTGTGTAATCCGTGATATTGTATAGCTGGACTCACGAACTTAAATATTTAGGTGGACTCTGTAACACCCCACGTTTGTTGAAGAGGTCCATTGATAGGCTTAAATGACTAGTGCTTAAAGGGTTTGAAAGTACTACTCATATCAACAAAGTGCACTTTCTTTTCTGGTCATCCATGCAAAAGAACTCAAAAGTTAAGCGTGCTTGACTGAGAGTAGTCTTGGGATGGGTGACCTCCTGGGAAGGTTCCCGGGATGTGCATGAGTGAGGACAAAATGCGCTGGAAAGGACCCGTGTTGATCTGTGGGCCATGTACACAGCCTGGAGAGCTATCATGAGTGACCGCTCCCGACCCAAGGTTTGGGCCGGGGTGTTACAAATGGTATCAGAGCAACCCTGCGACCGTGTGGTGATGGAGGCAGTTGTTATACGCTCCATTGTGATCACCCACCTAGCGGGGGAGGATTCTGGGTTAGCGGTTATGCTCCCAGGCGCAACGAGGACGTTGCGTTCTTCAAGTGGGGGTGATTGTAACACCCCACGTTATTTGAAGAGGTCCATTGATAGGCTTATATGACTAGTGCTTAAAAGGATTGAAAGTACTACTCATATCAAAAAAGTGCACTTTCTTTTCTGGTCATCCATGCAAAAGAACTCAAAAGTTAAGCGTGCTTGACTGAGAGTAGTCTTAGGATGGGTGACCTCCTGGGAAGGTTCCCGGGATGTGCATGAGTGAGGACAAAATGCGCTGGAAAGGACCCGTGTTGATCTGTGGGCCATGTACACAGCCTGGAGAGCTATCATGAGTGACCGCTCCCGACCCAAGGTTTGGGCCGGGGTGTTACAGACTCACCGGATCTTGACTCTCTCTCTTTATATATATATACCGATTCAAGTCTAAAGTGATATTATCGCGGATGAAACTTAATTCGCGGCGAAACAAATATGTTGTCATCAATGCAGCTTAAGTTGTGACTAAAAAGAAGTATTTGTCACGCAATAAATTTAGGGTATTGCTCTTTCATGGACATGATTTACTCAATCATGAACATAAAAGACTAGTATACCCTTGTTATTTATACACTTTTATTCTCAAAAATCCATTCAACTCTCACCAACAAGACACCACCAACCACCATGCACAGCCACCCTCCACCATCGGACCACCCCAACCCACACCAGACCTACCTAATCCACTCCTGACCCAGACGACTGGACCGGCCCTACCGCCACAGGAAGACCGGCTCTACCGCCATTAATAGGCCGGATCCACCGCCACCACGACGACAATATATGAGGAGAAATTGACGGCGAAATCTACGAGATATTCCACCCCACCCAACATGTTCGGACGCCAGGTTAACCGGACCACCCCTTCATCTGACGCAGTGACACACCACCATGATAACCGGACCAACACCCTTAACCACCTCTTCAATGAACCCTAGTTTTTACCTAATTAAATTTGTATATATAACATTAATTTTGATACAAAAATTTGATGTATTGTTATTGAAATAAGAATAATTACTTGTTTACTGTATCAATTAATGTTTATAATTGATGAATTCAGTAAGATTGAGATTAATTTTTAGAAGAGAGGAAAAAGAGAGAAAAGAGAAATAAATTTCTTGTGTTTTTAGAAAAGGGTATGTAATGGAAAAGTAATGGAAAAAAGACCATGAAAGAGTAAAACGTGTCCATGAAAGAGCAATTACGTAAATTTATTTGTGGTTAAATATATTTGACTAAAAAGAAGTATTTGCCACGCAATAAATTTATTTGTGGTTAAATATATTTGACTAAAAAAAAGTATTTGCCACGCAATAAATTTATTTGTGGTTAAATATATTTTTGCAACGGGTATAGCATTGTTCGTGGTAAGAGTGGATATTAGCCACGTTTTTAGCCTAATTCGTGGAGGCAAGTGAAATTTAGGCATGGAATTTTTTTTCCCTAAATTTTCCTAAGTTCTTAACGTGGCTAAGTATAATTAGGCTAAAATCATTATTTATCGTGATATAACTTGTTGCACGAATGTCAATTTGTTGTAGTAGATCCAAAATTGTCCAAAACATTACTAGTAGATGCGAAATTGTACAAACCATTACCTTATTCTGATTTGAGAGGGCTTTTTCGTGGATTTTCTTAGCAAGAAAGAGAAGACGGTCATGGATGATTTCTTAGCGGTCTCGAGATCGTCGGGGTGGACACATAATAGTGGCGACGCCTTTGGTGGGACCGTCACCGATAACAAGCAGCTTAATCTAGAAATATAAAATTACTAAATTAGGGAATACAATAATTAACCGATTAATTAAGGACAAAACAAATTATGGTTGAGAAGTCGACCCTCATCCAGATACTGAACACGAATCCGAATCACCGGACTTGGACTTGCCGCGATAATTGACATCACCATCTTGTGATTTGAGAGCGTCTTTTCAAGGATTTTCTTAACGAAAACTAGAAAACGGTCAGGAGTAACCGTAGGGGCATTTTCGGTATGGCAAAACGCCTTTTTTCGCAGACTCAAAATCGTCCGGGTGCACTCGTACTGTAGCGACTCCCTTGGTGGGACCACCACCGGTGACGAAGAACTTGAACCAATAAATAATAATGATTTCTTATTCACTAGACACGAGTAAATAAACCAATAAATAATCTCATTATTTGTTCTTTTTCTTTTTCTTTTTTTCTGGATGAGATAAACATTTAAATCGTTTTTGTTTTTTTTTGTTTTTACTTTCTTGACATGTGATTTTTATACCATACAGTCATGCACCGTGGAGTATGGTGCATATTTTCTAATTATTAATTTTTTCCATGATAAATAAATTCTAAATTTTATAAATTATAATAAATAATAAAAAAAATATACCATTATTCATAATTTTTATTTTTTTAGATACTATACTTGATTATTTTGATAATTATCTTAGTTTAACTCACATATTCACTCTACGTAATTGACACATCATCATTTGAAATACTTTGCATTAGGTAGTTTTGTTAGGGAATAAAACGTTCATGATCAAACTAAATACTCCTCCTAATCACTCATTTCTTCCCCTTTCCCTTTTGCACAAAAATTAAGGAAATGAATTTGGACCACACAAAACACACTACCCCACATACAAATAAATTTGAAACCACACAAAACACACAACCCCACATCCAAAAAGGGAAAGAGGGAAGAAAACCCGACTTACCCAATAAGGAAAGTGTTGGAGTAAGTGTCTTTCACAATAGTACATTTATAATAAATCTCATTTAAAATATACGTGGCATGATTAGTATATTTTGATACTCCACGTCAGTTGATTAACGTAAATCGGTAACGCTCAGCTGACTAGAGTTTGACGTTATTGTCGTATGACGGCGGTGATCAACTGATCCCTTTAGGTCACACCTATAAGAAGGGAGACCCAAATAGAAGAATACTAAGTATTGTAAACGAGTACAGTTTTTAATTAGGGGCATTACATATATTTGATATGTACGTTTAGTTACGAGAGTTATTTATTGGAAATTGAGTTAGGAACTCATTCCACTTAAGTTTATTAGTCAATTATACGATAACTGACTGAATAAATTTTACGTCTTACTTTAATACGATTAAATAAGATTTAATTTAATGATTAATAGTTAATTCATTAAATTAGTTGAGGTTATGCATATATTTTGAGGTAGAGGTAATTAGTGAATTATATTTACAAAGAGTTGTAAAATAAATTAACTGGACATTGTGGGACCCATTATATATTGATATAATGGTTAAATATCACTTAAAAGTTAAGTGATTCATATTAATTTGAGTATATATTGTCTATGATCAATGAACACTTAATTATATTAGATAATTAAGCATATGATTAATAAGTATTTGTGGGACAAATATCAAAAAATCAAAATGGACCCATGTGGACATGTATGCACCGGTTTTTGGTAGTGTACATGGGTGATGATTTTAGTCTTATTTTATGCTCACTTAATCTTTGTAATGTGACATGTTATGATAGACTTTAATCATTACCACCAAGTCCACACTCCACTATCTTACACAATTTAGAAAAGAGCAAAAGTGACCCACAAGGGGCTCATGGAATCCGGCCTAGATGGCCTTATAAGAACATGTGATGTTCTCATTTTTCCACTTCTTCACTTGCTTATTTTCTATTTCCCTTACTAAACTCTTTATCTCTCTAAAAACTAACATGCAAACTAATATTTTCTACATATTACTAGTATAATAATACACAATTTAGAAAATGAGAACAAGTGACCCACAAGGGGCTCATGGAATCCGGCCTAGATGGCCTTATAAGGACATGTGATGTTCTCATTTTTCCACTTCTTCACTTGCTTATTTTCTACTTCCCTTACTAAACTCTTTATCTCTCTAAAAACTAACATGCAAACTAATATTTTCTACATATTACTAGTGTAGTAATACAATAATATTAGTGGTATAATGTCTTACTTATTATCTAGTTAATAATAAGGTAAGATTATTTAGGTTTAATCTTGGGTGCAACAAGAAGGAGACCTTTTACTTTGGAGGTTGTTTTATGGAGGATCATCCACTAATTACATGCTCAAGAACAATAAGAAGGAGTTCTTATTGTGCTCTTATTAACCGAAAAATCCCAATATAAGGATGTTTTCGTCTTATATTTTCTTTTATGTTTTTATATTTGCATGCATGATAACTATATCCTAAATCATTAAGTTAATGTAATTTAATGAACTAATTAGAGGAGTCTAATTAGAGGTCTAGGACTTTAGAAAGAGGAAAGAAATGAGCGACTAGGAGGGAGTATTACACTAGATAATCCCCCATATAACTAAAAGAATAAGTCTATCTACAAGTTTTCCCTCCAAATTCACCTATCTTAATATGGAAACAAATAAACTTATATACTAGTTTTAACCCCTTGCAAAATTGCACGAGAGTGTTTTTATAGAAAATAGTAAAAATATTATTAACAAAATATACATGATATAATTTGGTGGAATTTATACAATTAGCTAAATATATTTTACGCATAATAATTTTTATAGAAGGCGTTTTTACACTAAATTAGTATAACACGACCTTACAATTTTACTTGTTGAGAGATTAAATATAAACTGATGGAAAAACGATACAACAAAAAGAAATAAAAGGTGTACGTATACTATAAAATTGGATACTAATTAAAAATGGTTAGAATATACTTTGTATGATGAAATAGGTACAACTGTTCTAATATGAAAACATGTAGCAAACAAAAGATACATTGTAAGTCACAATCAATAATATAAATAGTGAGTACTAAATTATATCAAGGAGTATAACAAAAATGTCTCTCAATAATTTATTATGAGACCATCTCTCCAAAGTTTCATTGTGAACTACCCATGTTTTGAAAAGAAGAATATTAACTTGTTTTTTACACTAATTTAGTGTAAAATGATTTTACACACTTTTTCAAGTAACCCAACAATATAAAATCTCTATTTCCCTAAGGTTAATCAATAAGTTCCTACCAAGTCGTACTTCATATAATATCACGACATCTATTAACATTCATTTCTTAATGACGATAATTCAAACAAATCCAACAACATTTTTTTTAAAAAAAAATAATTTGCTTCTAGACAGAGGTATCCCGCATCTTGGCCAAGGTTCAGGCATGAAATATTCACGTCCACGTCTGGTCCAAATGTTAGTGTTTTTATAGTAAATTTTAATATATATTTGAATTACCGCTGATGATAGATTAATTTGTTGAAAAATCATTATCATTATTCGTTGTAATTTATATTTGTTGAATTTACTTTTTTTTATTATTAATTTGTAATCTCTTCAATATTTTATATATTTTTGTTAAATCTATTGCGATTTTCATTTAAAATAGTAAAAAATTGATATAGAAAGTATTCTCACCGTCTTAATTATTTGTATATATTTTATTATAATATCTAAGTTAAAGTTTAAGAAAGTGACTATGACGGAGAGAATAAGATTTAAAAGTCAATGGTAAAGTTGAGAAAGTAGGAAAAATGTCAACGACGCATAGTTTTTTGTTGTCGTTTTATAAAAACTTCCTAGATATTTTCAATCGTTTTTTCGAGTACAGATTTATTTGGGCATGTATTTAATCACCCAAATGAGTTATATAAGGCAAATAAAATTCATGAAAAAGCCAAAATAAATAATGGAACAAAAATAAATAGTGAAAAAAATACACATGAAAAGAAGTATACGTTAAAGACTATACTTTTAAGAAAGTAATGAAGCAAAATCAGGTGGGGTCCACCATTACTTCTATTCCTCATATTTGTACATGGAAAAAAAAAATGTTGTGATAACGTGGGTTAATGTGGAAGCTTTAAAAGTTTGGGTTTTAATATATAAGGGATTGTGGTGTAAAAATTTCCCCTATTTTAATAAGCAAAAAACAAATAAAATTGATGTATATGTGATAAATGTACAAGGATAACATTAATTTTATAATTTAACAAAATTAAGCAACTAAACAAATTTAGTGGTCATGTTACATTAGTACCTATGCTACATGACAATTAAGTTTTGTTGCTAAAAATCACAATAAATATAACAGTAAGTGTCACAAATTCTAGAATTATGAAGCAAAATATGAAAAATAGAGAAACATAAAAAAAACCTCATAAGTACCGTATCTAAATAATTTTCGATCATAAAACCATAAGGGTTTTATTAAAATTAAAATGAAAAAAAACAATCGATTATATATTACCATACTAAGTTATAACAACAAGTTTTAACGTTTAATATAAAAATATAATATTATTTTCTTACCTTTTCTGTTTTTATTTTTTTTCATATATACCCCCTCTTAAAAAACCATGCAATTGCATGGGTTCTAAACTTGTACGTATTAATCAACTTAAAGTATCGTATTCACTAAACTGGAAGTGAATATAATAGAGGCATGTGGTGAGTATCACACTACTACATAATACATATTCATCCGACTAAACTGTCATATTCACTTAACTGATATTGAATATAGTAGTGTCATTTTGTGAATAACACACTATATAGCACATATTCATTAAACAACATTGTCATATTCATTCAACTTAAATTGAATAGAGCTAGTAGTGTCATATTGTGAATATCACATTATATAACACATATTCATTCAACAACATCGTTATATTATATTCACTAAATATAGTGAATATGATAGTATCATATATATATAGTGAATATAACACTACATATATACCACTTACAGCAAATACGATAGTGGTAACCGCTCTAGAATTAATTTTATGTTTTTTTTTAGAATGAATGGGGAGTTGGAGCCTTGGAACTCGGAGGGAGTAGGGAATATCCTACACATGGGTGTAGCATGTAGGTAGTCATGGGGAAAAGGGCGGGTAAGCTCGGCTCGGCTCGCCACTCAGGTAAAAATTGACTCGGTCCGTGGCCAGGCACGCCTTCCCACTGCCCGGGCCCGAGTTCAATTTTGATTGCCCCGCCCGCCCTGGCTCGTTCTTTTTAGGGGGGGGGGGACATCACAGGCCTGGCATACCAAGTCATTCCCCTAGCAGCCCGACCCGACCAAGCTCGCCCTCCCACACGAGCCTGGCCTGGGTCAGGCCAGGTGAGCCCGACCTGCACCGACTGACCCAAACCCGGCCCAACTCCATGACTAGGCGCGGGATATAAAAATTGATTGTTGTAAGTGTAGTATGTAAATATGGTTTACTCTATTTTTTTTATAAAAAATCATCTTAAACAAGACTAACTAATTGTTAATTAAGTTTTTGGAAAATGATAATGGTTTGGGAAGGCTAGTTGGACCTGCAATCAATGCAAATAAGCAACATTAACAATGTATACTTGGTATTATTTTTATTTTGCAAAAAGCATCATTCCATGATCGATGTGTTACTATTTACTAAAATAAATTATGTCTTGCTTCCGGGGAAATTATTAATAAGGATAAATGCGGGATTCTGCTTAATCCAAACTCCACTCTCAGGCAAATTTCGGATGGTCTTAAAAATTTTGGCATTCGAAATAACAAAGGAATTGGAAAATATCTTGGAATATCTTCTGACTTCGAGCACTCTAAGAAAAATATTTTTGAGAGCCTTAAGGAGAATATAAAAAAGAGGATTTCATCATGGAATGGACTTTTTCTCTCATCAGCTGGACGTCTTACTTTGATTTCATCGGTCCTATCCACCCTCTCGAGTTTCTTCCTATCGGTATTCAAAGTAACGGTAAGTGTGGCAAAGAGAATCAGCTCTCTTCTATCACATTTTTGGTAGGCAGGCTCGCGAAATTCAAAGACTATTCACTAGTGTAGCGCAAAATTCCTAAGCTTTCCAAAATCTAGGGGAGGACTTGGCATTAGAAATATTTCTTGTCTTAACAATGCTCTCCTTGCTAAACAAGCCTGGAAGCTACTAGACAAGGAAAACTCCTCCCTTTTTTCATCCATCTTTAGAGATAAGGTCCTATGGAAGGACACTCACTATGATATTAATTCTATAAAAAAGAGCACAAACTTATCATGGGCTTGCAAAGGAATGTGCTCTGGCCCGGACCTGATCCTAAACAATGGAGGATGGAAAATCGGGCGAAATTCCAATATTTCAATATGGAACACAAAATGGGTTCATGCTGCCTATCAAATACAAAACAATCAAGCTATCCATCCACCCTCCTGGCTTTCCTCTACCTATCATCAAAGTAAAGGATCTCATCGCACCCTCAGGATCATGGGATGAGCGACTGATCCGAAATCTTTTCAATGAAAAGAGCTCAAGGAAAATTCTATCTATTCCTATCTGCGACAGCTCTGAATCGGACTACATCTATTGGCCGTTCTCAAGTTCTGGTTATTATTCCGTCAAATCAGGATATGGAATTGCTCTCGAGGCCTTACAAGATCATGTTAGCACCGAAAAATATATTTCAAGAGTTGGCGAGAAGGAAAAAGCCTTAGGTAAGAAAAACCTATGGAGACTCCCTGTACCTTACAATTGGAAAATTTTCCTACGGAAGATTATAACATATACTCTTCCAATAGGCTATGAATTTCAGAGAAGAAATATTGGTACTGAGTATTTATGCAAATTATGCCAGCATGAGAGTAATATCAAAAGCATTGAGCACCTTTTTAGAGACTGCCATTTCGCACAAAAAATTTGGAAATGTTCGTCCATGGTAATTCGCACGGAAAACGATCATCATCTTCCCATGGCCCACTGGGTCATAAATTGGCTATGTTTTCTGATTAAGAATCCTAATCCGGAGGATCTCGTCATTAAATTTATCGCTATTCTGAGAAGCATTTGGTATTTTAGAAATAATGTTATCTTCCGATCTATCACTCCTTCCCCCTTAGCAGCAATGGCTGCCCTGGAAAAGGATGTCTGAGACGTTATTGAAGCTCAAAACTCTAGACGAGTTGCTTCAAAAGGTTTTTCTGATCCTGATGAAAATCTCAGAAATCAACTAAGAGACTCTTTCCCTTTATTTTTGGTGGCGTCTTACACAAGGTGCGATTGCATCACTATAAAGGTTGACGCTTGTTGGATTTCTTCCCTAGCATCCTCAATTGGATGGGTTTCGTATGGATATAATGGGCACATTTTAGCCAAGGATTATAAGAAGCTATTGTCGTCTAGCTCGTTACAGAAGCTTTGGGAGTCAAAGAGGTTCTCGTATGGGCTTTGGCAAATCGGTATCGACATGCGCATGTCAAGACGGACTGTCTACAGTTGCTTCTACAGATCTTTGGATGCGAAAAGGACCACCACGATATTCATGAAATCCTTGAAGACATTCGTCGTATTAGTGCTTTATTTCACTGTCTAAAGTTTAGTTTCATTCCCCGTTCAATTAACAAGGTTGCACATTGCTTAGCTAAGCGTGCTATGCACATGTAGTGGATTTCTCTTTTACCGTTGCCAAAAAAAGGAAGCGGATTGGCTAAAACTTTATAATTAACATCCACTAACTCACAATCAGCTAACTCATGTAAATTTGTTTCCAGATTTAGAAATCAAATCCGACACTCAACCGTTGACATCACGAGATGCCAACCTTAACGCAATATTCTTTCATCTTTTCTCCTATCTACCCCCTTAATGTAGGTGTTATATACCAATTACCTTCAAGTATTCATCGTGAAATAAATATGAAATATTAATTTCCGTTTCTTCTTAAGAATAGTCAAATAATTTGATCTATGATATTATAAGACCCTAACTATCAAATAATCCAATACTCGTGTACGTGATTCAATCTAGGAGCAGCGATAATGAATAAAGGAATCGATAGAAACAATAATAATCACAACCACGCAGTTATAATTCTATTGTATGTTTAAATCCAAATAATGAGAAACTGGAATAATTAAAGGATAAAGATTGTTATTTAATTTAGATATCAAACAAACTGAGTCGATATCTAAACTAGCACAAGATTACTACTCCCTCCGTCCCAGTCATTTGTTTGCATTTGATTAAAATATTTCTCACAAGGAATATAAAAGACAAACAAATGAATGAGACGAAGAGAGTAATTACTAACACCATTGATCAGATAATGAAAGTAATTAATAATCAAAAGAATAAAAACAAGAGATTAGAACAATACTTGAAAGATAGAAGCATAAAGACGACTTAATAATTATCCAATTGCACACGACATCGACAATTACTCAATATTATCGCAATTAAACGACTTAAACCGCATTAAATCTACCAATTTAAGCCTCTAAACCCATACTAAAACCGTCTTATCAAGCTACGATAATTTCAAAGTTTTAAAGTAGCACTTCGTAGTTTAAGATGATGACAATCACAATGCACAATACTCCGTAGTAGGCTAAGACAATTATTTTCACAAAGTGGCCTTTTCAGTTTTCACATTCTCATATTGCTGAATTCAAGCCTAGACCATATCAGACGATGATTCATGTTAATTATGGAGTATAATAATCAGTAAATAAATAATAACGATATTCACTAGACACCGCACGGGTAATTAAACCAATAAATAATACTGTAGTATGACTAGTATCATTATTTTATTTTCTTTTTCTTTTTTTTTTCTTGATAAGATAAGATAAACATTTAAATTTTTTTTTTTACTTTCTTGATATGTGATTTTTATACCTTTTTTTCTGTGATAAGTAAATTGTAAATTTTATAAATTATACGGAGTAATAAATAATAAAAAAAATATATCATTACTCAAATTTTTATATCTATAGTAACCATATTTGATATATTTTGATAATTATCTTAGTTTAACTTTACATATTCACTTCACGTAATTGACACTTCGCATTAGGTAGATTTGATAGGGAATAAAACATTCATGATCAAACTAAATACACTAGATAATATATTAATATGAACTAATCAAACTAAAGTATCATATTCACTAAACTGAAAATGAATATAATAGAGGCATGCGGTGAGTATCACACTACCTAATACATATTCATCCGACTAAACTGTCATATTCACTTAACATAGATTGAATATAGTAGTGTCATATTGTGAATAACACACTATATAGCACATATTCATTAAACAATAACATTGACACATTGTCATATTCATTCAACTTAAATTGAATAGAGTAGTGTCATATTGTGAATCTCACACTATATAACACATATATTTATTACTCGTAAACAACATTGTTATATTCACTCAACATAAAGTGAATATGATAATGTTATATCGTGAGTATTAAACACTACATAACACCTAAAAAATATATGATAGTGGTAACCGCGTTTTAACAGTGAGAACTAATTTTATGTTTTTTTTTCTTAAATAAAAAATTAGGGAGTTGACATTGAAAGGGAAGTTGAAGGGAGTAGGGAATATCCTATATATGGTTATAGGATATAAGAATTGAATTAAGCTTTTGGAAAATGACAATAGTTCGGAAGGGCAAGTTCGACCTACTATAAATGCATACTCAGTATTGTTTTTATTTTGCAAAAAGCATCATTCCATGATCAAAGTGTTACTAACAATGATTTGAAGCAACATTAACAATGTTTTAAAGGAAGCAAGTTAGCTAAAACTTTGTACTTAACCTCCACTAACTCACTGCACAGAGCTAACTCATATAGTCATATGTAATCATGTTTCCTTATTTTGAGATCAAATCGGACACTTAACCGTTGACATCACGAGATGCCAACCTTAACGCAATATTCTTCTCATGCGACTTTTTCTAGTTGCTCAAAGTGTATGTTTGTTTTTTGTGTTCAAAAGAAACATGTGTACTCGGCCTCCTCCAATTCCCAGTGCCTTTGCCTCCACCACCACTACTGCCACCGCGACCTCCTTTACCCATAGGAATCTCGTAAGGATGATGCACTTTCGTCTTTTCTCTTATCTACTCCCTTAATGTAAGTTTTATATACAAACTACGTACTACTAATGCAACTAATAAGACTCTTTTATGCCCTAACTTATAATCCTTTCTGTTAAGTGTAAACCTTACTTTTCCAAGTTTCTCTTTATGTTTTACCTTAAATTATCACAAACTCTTTGACGTATTATTATAAGCTTGTGACATTTCACAACTGTTTTAAATATTATTGAAAAGGAAACGTGATAATGAGATGTCACAATGCAACCTTATTACCATCACATGCAAGAATAATGGTTAAGTTATCTCCGTATACCGTGAATCCGTGATTATAAGCAAAATTTATTATGCTCCATATTATTAGTATGTTAGTTGAGAGAAAGTTTTCGACATAGCAAATACATTTATACATTGAAGTATTAATTAAAATTACTCGTACTAATTAAACTACGAGTAATAATTAACAAAGAAAACTTGTATTAATTGCACGATGATCACACTATATGGAGCTAGGATATAATTTCAAAGTTTTAAAGTACACACTTCGTAGTTTAAGATGATTACAATCGCAATACACAATACTTATTTTCACAAAGTGGCCTGTTCACATTCTCATATTGCTGAATTCAAGCCTAGACCATATCAGCTGGTGATTCATGTTAACCGACCCGTCTGACCCCCAAATATTCTAGGACTAACAGACTAAGACTATGGCGTTGCATCAATCAAAATGATCAACAAAGACATTAACAAAACAACAGAAAGGTAAAGCTTACAGAAGTACTCCACTGTTAAATTCTCTTACTATTTTGAAGCATTTATTTAACATTATGCAAATGATTTATACTGAATGGTGTGAGTGTGTACGTGACCTACGCAAACTTGTAGCACATGTAGTGTTCATGCCTTTCTTAAGTTCGCTTTTTTGATCTTCTAAAAGTTCTGACCACATGATTGCCTGTTGATTGATCAATGATCGGGGTTGGATTTAGGAGGCTAGCAGTCGTAGCAGAGGCTAACAATGAAAAATTCGAAAGTTTTTGTTTTTGTTTTTGAATTTTGATATGTTTACAATTTTATATTATGTCATGCTGAAATTTTCGCCCCCTAATATCAAATTCTAGAACCGTTGGTATCAATGATCAATCAACATCTCTTTTTATGTTATTTTTATTTTTATCAGTATATATGCTAGTTTTAATTCTATTGGATTTAGTTTTACTCAAAAGAAAGACAATTCAGTCACACTTAAGTACTCAATGTTTTTTTGGACTAATTGAGAATATAATCTAACTTACATATTTGTTTTCTTTTAGAAAAATTCTTGTGGGACGGTCTTGTACAAGAAACTTGTAAAATAAATTTTATTTTTGTATAAGGCAACCTTATAAAAGGAAAACTATTTTTTGTGTGTTTTATCTTCTTATCACCCATTTTTACCGCAGTGATATCGAAGTATATTTTTAGTAGCATCATATTATCAATTCAAGATTCTCCACAATTAAAGATAAGTAGTATCGTCATATTCTCAGGTTTTGAGTTGTACCTTGTCACCATAGCTACAACCATAATCTAAACTAAATATGAAATGTCAGAGTCTTCTTACGGGTCCCAAACGAGAATTTGTGAAAATGCTTAAGAAATCTCGTGTTATTTGAAAGTCTAAACTAGCAACGCGGCATAGTAATACTTAATACTTTAATAGTCGCCTTATAGTAACGTCATTCTCAATTACTCGGCACTTGAAAATTAGTTCCCTTTAAGAATGTTAGCTGCTTGTCGGCACATACGTTGGTCTATTTCCTAGCATTGTGCCACCATTCAAGTCTTTCAACTTACAATCCACGCTGCAAATCCTTCCTTTTATTTTTTACGGAGTATTAATTAAAGTTTTACAATTTTTTATGTTATTTCGCACAAGCATTTGCTACTTGTTACAAATACATCAATTCGATTATCTTGTATAAATAAAATGGAAAATTCTCACGGTACCTTCGAACTATGACATTTTGTACGAAATACCCAAACTTTTGCGCCAAAAATTTTATGTGGTCATAACTCGTGTTTAAAAACTCGGAAAATGACGATTTTTTTTTCAAATCGTTCATCTTTCCAAGTACTGTGATTTGAAAAAAAAATTGGCGAGTTCAGAATTCGTGACCAAGAGATATGGTCACTAAAAGTTTGTTCGGTGAAAAAAACTTTGACATGCGAAAATTCTTAACCACGGGATCCAAATACGACAATTTTTTTTTCAACGTAGCTCTCAGAAAGATCAACGATTTGAAAAAAAAAATCGTCATTTTCCGAATTTGTAAACCCGAGTTATGACCACTTAAAGTTTCTCGGGTCAAAATTTTGGGTATTTCGGGCAAACTATCAAAGTTCGAGGGTAATATTAATATACTAGTAATGATCATTCGATTAAAAGTTTAAAACCAATATACCCATTCTGTCCAAAAATTCATAAATTTAACTTTCAAAATCCTTGGTTAAATTACTCTAGCATGAACCACCATTATATTTAAAAAACAGTAAGTCTTTTGTAGGACGGACATATCAAATATTAACAGTTGATGATAATAAAGACAGAAATTTCGGTTTTTCTTAGACAAGAAATAAACTGATTTGATATATAGTGAACCCGTTTTAAGCTTTTTTTAAGCTTTTGCCCGAAAATTTTATGTAAAATAATATCCACAATCTCCCTCCCTCTTCAATCCCCATATACCAAGGACTATCCGTCTTGCTTAAAACGAACACTACCCGTCTTACACATAGTGATAGTTAAAAACAAAATTTTTGACATTTTTTAGACAACAAATATGACTATTTTATAAATATTTAATCCGTCTTTAAGCTTAAAATAAATAGTACCCGTCACAAACTATAATTTATGTAAAAAAATATCCACAATCTCCTCCCATCTTGAATCCCCATATACCAAGGACCATCACTCTCACCAATAACTCCATCACATGCCTCCACTCCTTTTCCCACAATCACACCCTTAAATCATCAACACCCTTCTCTCTTCTCTTCCCTCTCTCCCAACCCTCCCTCTTCCCTCCCAAACCTCCCACCCAACCCAAACCACCATGTCTTCCTCAAAACAACCAATCCCAACCTCAACCTCACCTTCAACAACCCCACTATCCACAAACCTAGACTACATCTCCCGAGCCAAACAAACCTTCTACACCCACCTCTCAACTCGCCGACCCTGGCGCCAAATCTTCAACCTCCACACCCTCTCTTTCCCTCCAAACCTATCCTCCGCTTACCCTCGTCTCAAATCTAACCTATCTTATTTCCGAGTTAACTTCGCTTTTTTTATACTCCTTGTTCTTTTCCTTTCCCTTCTATGGCACCCACTTTCGCTTATTGTTTTCTTATTAATGATGGTTGCTTGGATATTCTTATTCTTTCTTCGCGACGAACCACTTGTCGTGTTTCGTCGCCAGATTGATGATCGTGTTGTAATTGGAGTACTCGCGTTTTTTACCTTGTTGTTCTTGTTTTTTACTGGGGCTACCATGAATATTATTCTTTCGGTTTCGATTTCGGTTGCTGTGGTGTTGCTTTATTCGGTTTTTAGGAAAACCGATGATTTGTATCTTGATGAAGAAGAAGCTGCTGGTGCTGGTCTTTTGGCCGGTCGGACCGATGCTGGATCGGGTCATTTTATTCATTCTCCTCGCTAATCTTTGTTTTTTTTTAATTCGATTTGGGTGTAAGTTTATGTTATTTTATTTGATTGAAATTGGAATAATTGTGTATGATTGTTGTATAAGGTTTCGAACTTTGGGTTGTGTGAATTGGGATTGATTTGTATTCATGGTTGTAGTTGGTAAATTTGTTTAGTTGACTTTTGTGAATTGTCGAGTTTGCACATGTCAACTTGCTTAGTTGGTTAAAAGATATTTTTATAAATTGTTCGAGTTTGCGGGTGAGTTTGATTGTTAACTTTCCTAACATTACCGAGTTCGCACATGTCAGCTTGCTTAGTTGGTTGTAAAATATTTTTATAAATTGTTCGAGTTTGTACGTGAATTTGATTGTTAGCTTTTGTAAAACCACGGAGTTTGCACATGTCATCTTGCTTAATTGGTTGAAAAATGCTTTTATATATGGTTTAAGTTTGCATAGTTACATAGTTGGTCGGAAAATGGGTAATATATTGAGTTGTTTCGAGTTTGTAGATGTCAATTTGCTTAGTTGGTCGGGAACTTATTGATTATTGAATGAGTGAATCATGACTTACATACTAAGAATGAGGGTTACAGTTGTTAAGTAGGTTAATGATCTGTTATTGTTTAAGTGAGCTACTAAGCTCAGTTGTAGTTATAGCTTAACAATGAAAGTCTAATACTACAAGTTCTACAACCAGCTACTTTGTCTTAGGACGGAGTTATTTGTTTTAAATATAAACAGGTTAAATATCATACGACATGGTTTAGTAGGACAAATGTTTTGTTTTTCCACATGAGTATATTTGAGCCGTCTTAAGTTATAAAGATGAATATCTCAGTCTTAAATAAGAATTTACCGACTACATTACATGTGAACTGTCAGTTATTATAGAATCGAGCAAAACATTTTCTTTATTCTGAGATGTTCTTGGATTTTCGCCAAATAATTTATCATTTCATACGTTATCGTTATGTTGTCTGCTTTCTGCTCTTCTCTAGATTCTCATATTAGAGTTTACAATAACTGATAGTTCCCTAAAGTCTCTAATTCCAGATCTAAACGAATTTACATTTCCTTCTATTTATATACACACGATTGAGCGATACGGATTATATGTACATAACGATTTTGTTACGACTCTGTATATGTAGAGATTTGCATAGGCCTTTGATAGTTAACTTTCGTAAAATTACGTACTCCCTCCATTCAAGTCCAAATACAACATTTCTTTTTTTTGACACTATTCATAAGTGAAGAGAATCTTTACGATTTCTTGTAATATGTAAGATAAAATATGGTCATGTGGGATCTTGTTTGATTCGCCTTTATAAGTACAATAAGAATATCAAATTTTTATATTTTTTTATAATGTAAAACTCGAGATATTTAAGTTACAATTCGTGCGTTGTCAAACGTATAAAAGAGAAATGTTGTGTTTGAAATTGAATAGAGGGAGTAGTATGCACACGTCAGCTTGCTTAGTTGGTTGGAAAATGCTTTTATATACACAAATTCTTATTTCAGACGGAGGTATCCGTCTTAAGCTTAAGACGGATACCATATTCTCTCACAAAATACCCATCAAGGGTGAGTGGAGAGCACATGGGGGGTGCCCACCTTGTCCCCTCTATCCATTTCCTCTCACAAAATACCCGTTGCAAGATCCGACCCGTCTTAAGCAAGACCTACTCTTTTATATATGATTTGAGTTTGCATAGTTGCTTTTTTGGTAAAAAATGGTTTAATAGAGACGAATTTTAGTCATGATGCTGAAAATAATGACTTTCGATCATAAGATATATAGCGAAAAACACACATCTAAATATCTTTCTTACTTGGTATATTCCATCTCCATTTTTTCAAGCATCTACTTGTAAAATGGGTCAGATACTCTCTCATATGATAGATAGAATAATAAAACATATTATGTCATAAACAATATACTTGTTATATCATAAATCTATTTGACTCGTCTTCGTTTAAAACGGAAATTCTCAAAAAATAATAATATCTAGGGTTGGCGTTTGCCATTTCATATAAATCATACCACATACCCCTCATGTGATTTGGTCACATTGTTGCGATCGTGCCAGCAAAACACAGAATAATTGTAGTTATGTAGGGAAGACCTTTTCTATGGACTGCATTTATCTTCTGATTTTTTCTCTCTGATATTTCATATTTTTATTTGTTCTTTGAAATTTTTATATCTATTATAATTTGATTATTGACTTAATATAACTATTTCCTTTTCTCCTTTCATTGTCTATTTATGAAATAAAATCATGGCTTCCATGTATAAAATTGGCAACTGGCTGATAGACAACTTTACTTTTAATTATTGATTTATTATCGATGATTGATAATGTGGTCATTATCGATATTGAAATTTGTTCACGCAACTTAAAATGCTAAGTCATTGCATATATTTATTAGCGAGGAAATTATAATTAAGAATGTAAGGCAAAATACCATGTCACTCAATACATTGATGAAAAAATAAAATTATCATATATGATGACTCTAATGTCCCGTGAATTGTTATTTATTTTCATTTTGAAGATGTATTATTCATTTGTTATTTATTTATATTTTGGACAAGTGTTAGTCCACGCAAGTGAGCTATATTTTCATTATTTTATTGGGTAAATTGACAATTACACCCCTTTATGTATCAAAACTTCAAAATTACACCCCTTTATCTTTTTATAACAAAATTACACCAATAATCAACCATTTATTTAAAACTTGATTCCAATATTAACTCAGGCAACGAAAAAAGAATTTCACGATGGAATATTGTAAGATTCCTCTAAATATTGACATATATTTCATGTTCTACCCTTCATTTAAACAACTAAGTATTGTGGTTAAACCTTCGTTTTTAAACAGGCGTTTCGTGCCAGCGCGTTCATATTCATATTCTAATTTTGGAGATTCTTATTTAATTTTTGAATTTGATTTAGGCAATCAAAGGTGCCATCCCTCTCCTGTACGTCTCGCTGCCAAAGCTCCTCGGGCGCCTGGTTGAACATAGGGCGGGTCTCATGAGATCTATGCCGGCCGCCGGAATCCAAAAGTACCAGTAAATAAGGTCTCTGGGGGGCTCCTCCTTGGTACTCGAGCCCTCTGCCCCACACATCTATCAAGAAGCAAGTGTAGTTCACCGGTTTCACCGAATGCTCTTATCTCTCGGCAAAGATCGTGTGAGTGTGCAGTTATGCTTTGGGTGCTTCGCGGCAGAATGAAGTAAAGTAGTTGGGTCCAGTAGCCGGGTTTCTTTTCCGAAAGAGGGCGTCACTCTTGTTTTGAAGACGGAGAGCTGGCTCCAGCCCTTTGTTTTGTTTGGTGTGCCCTACGCACGCTAATCCTTTTTTTCATTACTAGAAGCCTTTCCTGAAATTAAACTGGGATTTAGCGATCTAATGTAATTAAACAACTAAATGTACAACTATTCGTTGTTGATTAGCATTACACAAAAGAAACAAAAACACAAAGGCGAAATCAAAACAATCAATGAAATACCAAAAAAATTAGGGTTCAAAGTAACTAAGGAATTAGGGTAAAATGAAATTAGGAAAAATACCTCAATTTCTCCAGTCAGGAATTGAGATGGTGCACAATCAGAGCTACTTGTTGTTGATTAGCATTAACTGAAGATGATGAAAGAAATAAAGTTGATTTAGAGGGAATTTTAGGAAAATTTAACATAACCTTAGTTTAGGGAAAGTGAGACGTGAAAGAGGAAAATGAAAGAAGTAAGTAGATAAAGAAGGTTTATATAACCCAGGGGTAAAACGGTCCGTTCACATTTTGTTTGGCCGGATAATTAGGTTGGAATCAAGTTTTAAATAAATGGTTGATTATGGGTGTAATTTTGTTATAAAAAGATAAAGAGGTGTAATTTTGAAGTTTTGATACATAAAAGGGTGTAATTATCAATTTACCCTTATTTTATTAGTGTGTTTCACATGTCTTGATCTTCAACGTGACTTTTAGAAGGTAATTTCATAATTACAATAAATTTTAACGGGCTTGTATAAAGAGAAATGGAATACCCACTATTCCTTGTCGACATTTTTTGCCGATCCATTTTCATGTCCAATTTTTTTTTCACAATTTCCCTTCAATTATTTGCTTCCCAACAAAAACAAGAGTTGTTCACAAGACAACATAGTATTGAAGGATGAGTTACTTATGAGAGAAAATTGTACTTGCCTGTCTTGCAAAATATTGTGGTCTTAGTAAATCTCCCTCTTTCAACACCTTATTAAGTAGGAAATATAATGAAAAACACATCTCTAATATAATGTTTGTTACCAATGAAATACACTGGTTAACCATCATTTAAACCCTATAAATAAATCTCAGAGTATTACAATAATGGTAAGGCTAATACCTTTTTTTTGTCACAATAATACATGCTAAATCTAGAGGTGTGTTAGTGTGTTACTATTCGCAGTCTCACAAAAAACGAGTGACATTAGTAATTTTGGAGTGACATCATGACATCCTTTATTATATTGGAATAGTGTCTTATAGGTTAATTTGATCATCTAACGACATTATTGTCCATTTGTAATCCATTAACTACAACAATATATGGTACCCTCCATTCTCCATGTCATTGATCCAAAAGTAACTATTAATATCATTTTCCCCTCATTTTAACTCTTCACCGTTTACATTTTCCATTTCTTTAGAATTTTATTCTTTTCTGTTGACACCAAGTTTGAGCCAAATTGATCTGAAACGAAACTTTATTGAACTAAATTAACGAATCTAAGACGGATCAAATTAAACTAAATAAAATTAAAACGAACCAAAACAAAGTTAAATAAAATTAAAATGAGTTGCAATAAACCCGATAAAAACATAACGTTAGTCATAACTACCCCATCTACCCCTGTCAAAACTTGACCAACCCCGACTCCTTTTATCCGGATCAAAGACCCGTTATTCTTGACCTGCTACCAAAACACGAAATAACTCGTTATTTTAGGTTCAAAAGTCAAAACCCAACCAAACCCCCTTTCGGCCAAAAATAATTCCCAAAAAAAAAAAACGGTTTTCTTCGACCCATATTCTATCCCAAACCCGACCCGTGACTCGTATAACCCGACCCATTCAAGGCTCTTCCTATTCAACAATATTAGGCCCATTCATTGGGCCTCCAATATCAACACAAAAACCAAACAAAATTCTCATCCTTCTAACCAATCCCACTTCCAAACTCCTAAACAAACAAAAACCACAAATGGCACACCCATCATATGACCCATACTATCTCCCCCACCCACACCACCACCTCCACCACCCACAACCGCCGCCGCCGGCGTACTACTACCACCACACCGCCGCCGTAGAAACCACCGTACCCACATACATCCCCGTCACAAAACTACACCCAAGTAATAATATTAATAATAAAATTCCAATACATATTTCTAAAGAAAAGCGACATATTAACACTCTTTTTGTTTCCGGTCTTCCTGATGATGTTTTGCCTCGCGAAATTCATAATCTTTTTTGTCGGCGGACCGGGTTCGATTCCTGTCAGCTTAAATTCACCGGTCGCGGCAATCAGGTTTTTTTTTTTCACTTACTCTTTTCAATTGTTTACTTTTTACTTATTTAGTTAGTTAATTCGAGTTAAACAAATGATTGGGGCGGAACGACTATACTAATTAAACTTAAGACGGGTATTTCCAATGTAACAAGTGGAGTGATTTGGTATGTATTTGACCCGTCTTCAAGTTCAAGTGTTTAATTTTCTGTTGATTGTTGTTGATGATGGTAAGTAGAGTTTATATGCATAATTTGTGGGTAAAAAAATTGAAACTTTGATGACAAATGTAGATGATTTATTTTGATTGGGTAATACATTTGGGTATTTAATTATTAATTGTTCGTAGGTTAAAAGTAGTAAGTATAATACTAATCTTGTTAAGTTGATTATTCTCTGTGAGGCGTAGTTTAATTTTAAGTAAACAAATGATTGAGACGGAGTAGTTTAATGTTGGTTAACAGTGTAGTATTAAGCTTGACTAGGTTTGTGATTTGATCATGTATGAGAGTTTTGTAATTAATTTTTACTGGTTAAGTTAAACGACAAAATGGTATATAAATATCGCGTTAGAGGCTGTGTTAGTTAATTCGTTGATACGGGGAAATAACGAAAGAAGGAATTGTTAGATTATTGGAGAATGAGAAAAAGTTTATTGCACGGAGAAATTCCATGACAGAGGGGGTGTCAAGGTGTCATCGGTGTTATCGGATTAATGAATGTGAGGGAGCTGAAGGCTTACGCTTATCTTTCCGCCTTTTATGATCCACGACTTTGTAGAAACAGAGGACTACATTGCTAGGTCTGAGTATAGATAACTATATTTCCGTATCATAAACCATTGATTACCCTGCTCAATAAGCCAACTTATGAGGAAATGGATAACTGGCGTGTTCATCCGTTTTGAAAAGTTAATAGTTTGCTCAGTAGATCCGTCAACAAGCTTAAACTATAGATTGCCTACAATTCTTTCTATCAGTAAGTTTGTCTTGCCTATATGGATGGTTTTCCTAACAATTTACATCCTTTGACACAGGTTGTTGCTTTCGTGACATTTTTCAACCACCAATCAGCCGTACTGGCATTACAGGCATTAGATGTAAGTATCATTTCATATGACTTGGGCATGGTAGCTTATAGATTTGCTTAAATTTTCCTTTCTGATCATCCTATGGATTGACGGCTTTACTCGTTAAAAAAAGTTATAACTTGACCTAATATATCTCGATAAATACGCCTCAATGTTCACGTTACTGTTTATAGCTTATATTATCAATACGAAGTAATCACTTTCACAAATCTTTATCTCTTCAAAGGCCTATCTAAGTTTGTTACGTTTAAAACACACAATCAGGCAACTAGCAGCTACTGATTATGACTTATGAATGCAAAATTCTTTAATAACAATTGTTAGGATTTGTTAAGGTTTATTTATGTATTTATTTGTATGCCATTTCTTACCTCATTTTTGGGAAGGGGTAGAGAGTAGCGGAAACAGTTATTACGATGAGATTTGAGTATTTGACTCTTATAAAAATTGATGTGAGGCTGAGCGCCAGAAATTTCGCAACAATGTGGCATTAGATCCTTGTTCAGTTTCGAGACTGGAAACTAAGTTTTGTAACTTCTGTTTTGTTCAGGGTGTTCAATTTGATCCACAAGATGGAACAGTACTTCACGTTGATTTGGCTAGATCAAATTCGAGGCGAAAACGTAAATCAGGTACAAGTTTTTGTGGGATACATTAATTTCGTGATATCAATGAATGGTAGACACTGACAAATTTCTCCATCTGAGTTGACTGACTTCACTGCCAATGAATTTTTATGTTTAGGCAGTGGGCCTTATGTTGTGATTGATAAAAGGAGGAAAGCTACCAATGATGCTGAGGAAATGTCTAGTGAAGATGGTAAGTTTTACTCCATCATCCTATTTAAATTGTCAAAATTGACATTGGTTGACCACTAAAGTCATATACGGACAATAAACTTTCATCATGGTAGACCGGTATCAGCAAGTCTAACTTTAGGGTGGTAAAACTTTCATACTAATTGTGTTGGATTGTACCTTTTCCGACTGCATTTACGTCTTTCCTTAGCATTCTTTCACTTGATGAACAGTCTAAATGTCCTATCGTGATGTGAGCTTTGTGTTAGTGAGTTATCAGCGATTGTTCATGTGTAGGTAATAACGAGTCTAATAACTCACATCAAAGCGAAGATCTTAACTTGTCCAGTGATGATGAACAATCTGATGAAAAAAGGTGAGGAACTTAATCACGAGTTCTCCAAAATTTGCAAATTAATTTTCCAGGATGCTAATAGTGTTCTTATTCGTGTATTTTGTGGACAAGCATACACATATGATTACTTCATACAAATCATGAACTTTGTGTTATGTTACTATGAATGGAGCTACATAGCTAACACATTGTATATTTGTATGGTGTTGTGCAGTGATGTAAAGAAGGCAGATCTTAGCGACCCTAATGATGCAGCGAATGTTAGTGATTGTTTCCGTTTACTTGTTTCTTTCATAAGACTTAGAATTAACAAGGAAACCTATTATGTCGGTGCTTTGAATTTCTTCCATCTTGAAATTTCTATCTGTCATTCTGTCAGCACTCAATGTTTTTTTTTTCTATTAATAATTTCTGAAAGTCCCAGCGTTCTACATTTATTTGCATTTAACTTCTTCCAAAGAACACAATCCCTTAAATCTCTCGTAGGTCTACTCCTTTGGACTTAATTTCAGTTTAGTTAAGTTCACTTTATTTTGCTCTTCATATTTCCTCGCTTACCCGTGTCCTAATTTTGACACTCGGGCATGCTTATGACACTTAAACATTTCGTTTTAAGTAAAAAAACATGTGGAGTTTTTTTCTCCATAAAGTAGTTGAGTCTCCATAAAGTAGTTGAGTCTGACACTTTGACACTTCATTGAAACAAGATGGCTTTATTATAAAATAGCCGAGCCTCAGACCTTGAGCACACACTCAGGTAATTCTAAGCTCATAGGTCAGCGTTATTCACTTGATCTCTGCTTGATTGAAGATCAATGTATGTTGGATGGAGTCAATACGGAAAAACTTCACTCTTGACTTTTGTATCTACATGTTCCAACTTCCAGCTATTAGGTTGTCCAACCGTCTTGATAGTTGAATAGGCTGTCATAAAACTTGGAAATTTGCTCTTGATATTTAGAATACATGCATCTGTCATTTTGTTGACATGGACAAATTCCCATTACAGTATTTCTCCTAAAATTGGTTTTCTACAGAAGCAAACAGAAAAGCAAACTGAAAAGACCTCGGGTGATTTGCAACCATGTTCCACATTGTTTATCGCTAATTTGGGTTCCAAATGTAAAGAAGAGGAACTGAAAGATGCCCTTTCTGAGTAAGCGATTCCCGGTGTTTTTTTTGTTAGAACACGGCAGTCTTTTTTGTATCTCATATGAGGTTGTTTTGTTTCTGTTGATGCCAGGTATCCTGGATTTAAAGGGCTGAAACGGCGTGTGAAGGGAACAGTTGCATTTGCAGATTATGAGGTAAAGTGTAAAATTAAAACGTGCTTATGTACTTAGCAACGCATAATTTCTAGAATCTTACTGTCAAATGTAGGCTTGGCATTTACAAGACAAAATGGCTACAGATCATATGAAAACAGTAAACAGTTAAACACGTTGACCTTTTTTTATCAAGAAAAGTATACAGTTGAAACTCTTAATAAAGGAACTCATCGGTAGATGATAGTGGAATTCTCTCTTCTGAGCTCTAATGCAAGTAAAAATTGCTTATAAATGATGCAATGAATTTGATAGCTATGTCGAGATAAATTTATTTGTTTCATGTATACTGCAATTGCTGTTTAGGCGTGTATAACTCTTCCAACTTAGCAAGTAACATATTTGCATTATTTACAGAGCTTAGTTTCATTAATAGTTTGTAAGAGACGCTACCCAGTGGTTTCATATTATCGTAATGTGAGACCAAGCCATCTAATATTATCCCATCATAACACACATTAATCGACCATATACTAAAATAAAGAAACAACTACCCTCGAATACAGGCAAGTCTCATTGCTACTTATTATGAGGCAAGTCTCATTGCTATCTCTAGGCTAATTTGTTTCATCGAAACACACTACTTCAGCCTTTCTATCCAACCCATTACCAGCATTAACCCCTTTTTTAAACTTTTGACCAGGAAGTAGAACAAGCTGCAAATGCAATGCAAGGTCTCCAAGGCACTACTTTACCGTCCTCAGACAAGGGTGCCATGGTCATCGAGTAAGTGTTTTTGAATTTGGTTTCACTTGCAGTATTTGAATTTGCCCTTTGTTTTGAATTGTGAGATTAGAGTAAAATGAATGACGGTGTTAATGCTTATAACTTGGGAATCATGTTGAATACAAAAAAAGAAAATAAAAAAAAAGGCGTCCATTTTCCTTCTTCAAATCCAAAATCCTTCTTATGGAGAATTATTTATTTTCCAAACAGCGCCATTGTATTCTGTATATCAGGATTCGAGTTGCTAATTACTGGTTCAAACTCTTGGATATGTGCTTCTACAGATATGCCCGGTCAAAAATGAGGAAGGCGTAGACATTTTATCCAGAAATATTATATCTTGTATCTGGTTTCTACACAAGAAGGTGACAATGGGCTTTCAGGGAGAGAAAGTAATACAAAAAGCGAGTCGTTTCAAAGAGTTCACTGAATGTGTGGGTTTTAGCTTGATAAAACGACTTATTAGGTTTTACTCACTCCCATGTGTATGGTAATGTGTACTGTGAATATTTCAGCCCCCCGAAAATCAGAACAGAGAGTTCATGACTTCTTTTGAATTTAGTTGTTGGAATTTGGAAGTCTTAAATTCCCGTCATCCTTTTTAGATGTTGTATGTGTTGAATCTGCTCATTATCGGAAAGACACGTTATATAGGTTTGTAGCTCAACAGGCTTGTTTTATACCAAGTGTTGTATGCTAGACAGATTCGAGTTTGATAATCAATAATTCCTCAATACATTCCGTTAACCATGTAACCGTATAACTAGTGTTCTCCTTGTCTGTGGAGTACAACGGTATACAAAGTAGAACACAGGGTAGCTTAGGTTTATTTTCATTATTATGCAAGGTATTCACGCTACCTAAAATTGAGTGTTAATATTTGTGGTGTTTTTAAGGATCGATATGGAAGACCAGTCGGTCACCAATATAATCCCATACCAATTCTTGATTAATGCCGTCCTAACTTAGGACTTGCTAAAACACAACCGATTAAAATAAATGCAGGAATCAAAGGAGGTTCTGAGAGGGTTTTAAAAGACTTTCTCGAGGATGTTATATGGCACAATAAGGAATGGGATTATAAACTGAGACGATATCTATATTTTCAAAGGCCAACCTTCAACATGCATAAACATAAAACATACTCCTGTTTTCTTTCTGCATATGAGGGTCTTCACATATTCACAACCGGTTCCAAGCCTGGATAAAGGAGGAGGGTTGCAGTAGGTTCGTGGCAGAAAGCGTAAAATTCCCGTTACACTTTATGGACATGAAAACATAAAGACCTTAATTATAGTGTCTTTGAGAATGATCCCAAGAATACAGGTTAGAATTTTCCTTAAAATTCTGCCTTGACAAAAACTAAAAGATGCTACACAATTAATCAACTTCTTTTTCTAGCCCCCAAACTGACTGACAATCTTACCATATACTGTACAAGAACAAAATATAGGGCACTCTATAGCAGAATAATGAAGATGCAATCCGGAACCCGTGTCGCATTTACAGATCATAGTCGGTGGAAGCCCTAGCCTTCTCTCGTTCCCATAGAGCTGACCTTAGTGACTCCACCGAGAAATTACCCCTGTGACCGTCTGAATTCTCGTACCTGAGTGAACTACTGTATGATTGATGCTGTCTTAGCTGCATTCTTCCACTTCGGTTCCCGATGTCATGGCGAGGAGTAGACATAGCACTCGAGTCCATGAACATGTCACCCTCCAGAATGCGGAGCACCTGGACCCACATTAATTACGAGTTGATATAATCCTGACTCAGAAAATGAAAAGGAAAAAGGAAAATCAATTTGACGGTTTGCATACCTGTGACATTCGCGGTCTGGAATGTGGGTCCCGCCTGATACACATGGATGCAGCTTGCATTAGGTAGCAAGCCTCTTGCTCGGAATACTGATCACCAAGACGAGGATCAATTAGCTCCTCAATGGCACCTTCTTCCATCAAAGGCCGGGCCTGTTAAACAAATTACAAGCACGCTGATAAGAAAGAGATTGTACATGCAAAATTAGAGTAAGCACGACAATGGTTTATCGGATCCATTGACTTCGACTATTCTAATCAAGAAAATTATTGGGAAAACGTGCAGTAATACGCTCCCAGAGACTGATTTTACTCAATCCTAACGAGTATTTCCAATGCTTCTCGCGCAGTCACGCAAATAGTAGAAAAAACAAAGGTGGGCGTGGAGAGAACATTTCTGCAACAAAATCTTACCCATTCAGTTAGGCATTGTTGACCCTTAGGTCGGGTAAGGTCCACGGCTTTTCGTCCTGTAAGCAGCTCTACTAGTACAACACCAAAGGAGTACACATCAGCCTTCTCCGTGATCTGCCCACTTTGCGCATACTCGGGAGCCAAGTACCTATTACCAATAGAAGATATTTAGCCATGCACTCACCTCTAAGTAAATAGTCACATAGAGGATAGTTGAAGAAATACCCAAATGTGCCTATTACTCTCGTTTCCACACCAGTGTCTCCATCCGGTTGCCACCTCGCCAGGCCAAAGTCACCCACCTGCCATAAACACGAAAGAAATCCACAGCGTCAAAATCATCACAAAAGTATCTTGTAAGCCAGTTTTGCACCAAAATATAGTAAAACATTCAGGCTGAGAAACAAAGGAAGTAGTTTGATTATTAAGATCCTAATACTTTACGATTTCATACCAGTGGCTCATAATCATGGGTGAGCAAGATATTGTTAGGACGCATGTCGCGGTGAACAATGCAGCCAACTCTGCACTCTTCATGAAGATACCGCAACCCTCGAGCAGCTCCAACGGCGATCTTCTGGCGCGCATACCATTCAAGTGGAGCCCGATTCCTCCCTGCAATTGTGAAATCGTACAGCTCAGTAAGTTCAGAAAGCAAAGAAAAACCTACCTATTGGAATATTTGGATATCACGGTACAAAGAAAGACTGCAAAACAGTAGGTCAGTAGCAATAGCTGCAAAACATAACAGAGAGAGATAAAGGTATATTACCATACAAATGTGTATCCAGGGATCTGTTGCATATGTATTCATACACCAGCAACCTCCTTTTGTCCTCAATGCAAAACCCTATGAGCATGACAACATTCCTGTGCTGAGCACAACTCAAAACCTCAACTTCCGAGCAAAACTCGACATCACCCTGCGAACTAGCCAACTTGTGCTGTTTCACTGCAATTGCCTGGCCATCAGGTAGTATTCCTCGGTGCACTGACCCAAAGCCACCCTCGGCCAAGAAATTTGCCTGCGAAAATCCATTTGTAGCAACTTCCAGCTCTGCATAGCTGAACCACTTTGGCGGTTTACCGAAAACTGGGCCCTTGTGCTGGCAGATTGAACATAGTGGTGGGGGTCCGAGAGGAGCACTTCTTGATAAAGACATTACTTCTCTTACACTTCCACTGAATTCTAAATCAGGACGGAATCTTCTAGATCCTATTCCAGGGTCCCGGTCAATTCTGGTGAATTTCTCGAGCAATGGTCTTGCAGGAGAACTCTCGGATTTATCGCCTATTATATTGGACTGCTTCTCACGTTTCTGAGACGATTTTAGATGTGAAATTACATATTCACCCATCCAAGGTCGAATACTTGAGCTTGTTGAGCATGGAGACGAGTCCTCGTCATCTGACTCAGAGTCTGAAACGACAAAATCTCGACTACTATCCTTTCTAATGACTAAATCCTCCTTTTTCAACTCTCTACTCGTTACCGAGGCAACAAAGGGCGACATTCCTTGATCAGAGCTGGACACAGAAGAACTTCCAACTTCGGTTGCAGTAAACAATTCAGGACTACTGCTAGGGGTCACAAGAGGTCCTCGTATGGAAGTTTCATCACCCCGAGAACGTGTCGGGCCAGTTAGTTGAAGCTCGTTTGAAGGTGATCCATTTAGATTCAATCGAAGTACTTTTGCCTGAGAACGTTTCATGACAACAATATTGCAGTGTAGCTCATCCATGCACCGTTTTTCTTCATGTCTAAGCTGTCTGCATTAAACCAATTAAACCATGATTAGAAAACTAACATTCTATGTCGTAAATGCATGAAAAACAATTAGGAGAAAGAAATTACTTGTCTATGACAACCCAACTAGCCTGACATTTCTTGGCTTCAGCAGCCACGGCACCAAGAGGCGAAGCAGGAACAAGTTTTATCTTCACATTAATCTGCAAATTGTGATAACATCATAAGCCTAAACCCAATTGCAACGAAATTAAGGAATACAATAATACAAAGATGGAATGTAATCTGAAGGAGATGCGCGGGATCACAAAATGTAATGACAACAAATAACATACAGCAACAAGTAAAGAACCGAAACGAATGGACATCTCAGAATAAGAACCGATGAAGTTTATTCACAGACATCTCCGAATAAGAATAAAAAAATGTATATATAGATCGAAGGAGTAAAATATTCATAGTAAAACCAGTAAGAAACAAACGAAACGAACCTTGTTTGGATCATACACATCATGCAATTGAAGAATCATCTGAGAACAAGAATCCGTCAACTCGATTTTCTGATCCGAATTTGTTCCTACAAGAGTCTTCTTATGACCACTAGCACAGTCACCAGCAAATCTGGGGAACCCCCATAATTTCCTACCTGCAAAAATCCCAATTGAATGCATTCAAACACATACTTCATACATTCATAGGATCATCAGCTAGTGATGTTACTTGTTAATGTTATCCTGAATAATTACTAAATTGACCTCTATGAGACATTTTGAACCAATGTCATCATCAAACAAATTAGAAACATTTCAAACTCAAAAAAGTTGGACAAATTTCTCAACTTTAATAAAAGGGTTCACCAATTAACTTTTGAAATCACAAACACAAAAATTCCAAAAAACTTCACAATAGTATGTCAATTATCAACAAATTATGACAAACATCAAAATTAGTGTCTTGGGTAATAAAAGGTTGGACATCATCATCATCATCATTAGTCAAACCAAAGAAAATCATCTCATCATTAATCATTACATAAAAACATTAATACAATTTCAACCATATTCATCATTACAACTCCAAATAATAGAAACCAAAATGCAATTATGAATTTATGATACAACTAATCATTGCATTACAAGAAAACATCATTAACCCATATAAATACTCTCTCCGTCTCAATCGATTGTTTTTACCTTCGATTAAAATACTCTTCAGTCCTCACAACGAATACCAAAAAAGGTAAACAAATAATGGAGACGGAATGCAAAACATGAAAGCAAATAATTGCAGTACCTGAACTAGGAGGAGGAACAACAACAAGCAAAGTAATGCAATCACCAGGTTGAACAATATGACTCAAAGCCCAAACTAATGCTGTTTTTGGAACTTCTTTTGATGCTTTTACAACCACCATAACCTTCTCAACACCATTGTTATTATTATTCTCTAAACTTCCAACTTTTTCTTGCTTCATTTTTTTCTGCTCTATTCCACTCATTTTAACTATTCTACAAAAACCCACTTCTTTTTTCAACTCAATCACACAATCCCTTAAATCATTCACCCAAACAACTTAAATAAACCGTCTTGCAATGTGAGACCGTCTTACTCTATAATTTGCCACATTATTTAAACCAAAATCTAACTTGAACCCACAAAATTTGATCTTTTACAAACCTTCCAAACTAGTTGACTATTATCAAATAGTCACTTAAACATCAATCAAACACCAAAAAACGAAAAAGTTTGCAACTTTAAACAAAACCCAATAATTTGAACTCAAAACCCCACTATTTTTATATATTTTTTTATAATATTTTGCACCCTCCAATAATAATGGTTATACCAAACAAAGACAAAAACTTAATATTTCATAGAAATTGCCAAAATTAATTGAATATATTTTGCTTGCAATTCAGGTAATAAATTGATGATATTGTGTATGATAACAACAAAAAGTTTCAGACCATCATGAAAGTCTGCAACGTTAAAAGAGGAAACAGTTTCATAGAAAATGACATATGCTTAGAGCCCAACGCTCAATATTTATCTTTTTTTTTATATCATTTCATATCATATGATAAAATTATATAATATGATTATTATATCATGATTAAACCCTTAAATTCTGTAGCCGTCAAAAATGCTGAATTATTATTAGTATTATTATGTAAAGAGTTAATCAAATCAATTGATATGACTAAACAAAGAATTTAAAAGGGTTTTTTTTAATTAAATATAATTAAAAAATTAAATATTGAAAAGTCAAATCTACCCTTCTTCTTACATAAACAATGTTTCAACTACTCAAAACATTTATCAATCAATACACACAATTTGTTTACCCCACAATGTTTCCTGAACCTGAAAAGCCTGAAAAAACATGCATCATCATTAACATTTTGTACTTGTAAATATGTCTAACAAGTAACAATCACAATTAGTTAGATTATTTGTTTTAAAATTTACGTGAAACCGTCTTACACAAGAGTTACTCGAAAATGGGTATTTGACCGTTTTACATAAGAGTTACTTGAAAATGCGGAAATGGGTGAGGGTAAAAAGTGGGAAATATAAAGTAAAGGGTGAGGGAATGAGGGAACTTTAATTAAGGAAATTTGAAATTTGAAAAAAAAAAATGGGAATTTTATAATGGGGTTTGAGGAATTTAATGGAAAAATGTTGGATTTTAAAAAGACAAAAAAGGGAAGAAATCGAAATGATGAAAACAAGAAAGGAAAATAATAAAATTTTGGAAGGAAGAAGGTGGAGAAGAAAGATGAATGGAAGAAGGTGAGACAAGTACAAAAGTAATTAATGTAATGTAATGAAGTGTAGTTTATGTCTATTTTGTTGAGTTTCTATTGAATTAACTTGTACGTTATAACTTATTGATTACTAAAACCATCCACAAGCAGAGGTCGCGCTAACTAGGTCGCGACCCGGTTTTACTCTTAATCTCACTTTAATTATCTTGACCTACTTTTACCCTCCCAGCAGAAGGTCACGACCTAGGTCATCAACTCAATCATTTTCCACTTCACATCATTCCCAATCATTTCCCACATTCTCTACCCCACTTTTCTCTCTCATACTTTTCTAATTATTTTTCCTAACATTTTATAAATAATTATTTTTTCTATTATTGTAAATATCTTAATTGAATAAAAATACCCCAATATTTTATGGCTATGTTAATCTTATGAGTTACTTTACGGAAAAAAATATTAAATAACAATTTTATTATTTCGAAAAATTATTTGACGATTTCATTAACAATTAAAAAAAATGGAAAAACATAATTTCAAATATAAAATAACGCATACATAATTAAAAAAAATAAAAATTTAAAACATTGAATACTAGGAAATGCATTAAAAGCCCCTTTTAGTTACGAACGTTTTGCCAAATATGCTCAATAAGATCGTTTTTAATGCGTTATGAGTTGCACAATCACGAATTTCACATGAATTTGTACGAACCGTTAATATAATTAATCCAACGGTTATATTCGATCCAACGACTATATTATAATTAATCCAACGGGTATATTTGAACGACGAAAATTTAAATAAATGATTTGCAAAAAAAATGGGCCAAAAATGTATATACTAATTTAAATTGATTTCTTCAAAATTTAAATAAACAATTTAACAAAATATGCACCCTTTTTTTTGTTCTTCAATATTCAACCAATAGAAATGCTACACACAAGTGGTCACAAATGAGGTCAATTTGTATTAAGCAAGGTCACAAATTGACCATATATGAGTTTGGTCACAAATTAACAAAATAAGGTCACAAGATTATCTTTCTTAATTATGTAATTACCATGACCAAGCAAGGTCATGACCTACCTATTGACCTTGCTTGGGGATGGTCTAATAGATTAGAAGAGGTCCAAAGGGCGGGAAAGACGTGGTTAAAACTTTTAAAAGTTAAAAGTAGCGAGGACGAACAGGTAATATATAAGGTATTCACGAAAAAAAACTAAATTTTTTACTAAAAACTTTGAAATTTTATGGTCTACATACCTTACTTCCTCCGTTCCATTTGATTGTATACGTTTGCTTTTTGGGCACTATTCATAAGTTAGAAGAATCGTTAATAGAACTTCTAATATATAACATAAAAGATAGTCATGTGAGATCTTGTTTAAATTGTCTTACCGAGTACAATATTAATATCAAGTTTTTATATTTTTTTAATAATATGTAGATAAAAATATAAACAAAACAAAATGAGCATTGGCATACGTGATAAAGCAAACGTATACAACCAAATGGAACGGAGGAAGTATTAATTATACTTTTTAATTATACTCTGTACAAAAAAAATTAATGATTATACTCCTCCCTTATAGTGTAAGTTTAATACAGAAGTCTAGGGATTGAGACCTGAAAATACAGCAGTGTAAACACTCATAAGGGAGAATTTTATCGTCTTAATGGTCATATGCGGCTCAAATTCGGACAAAAATGGATGGTATACACCAAAATTTATACTTACATTTTTTAAAAATTTGTGAAAAAATAAGCATTATATTTCTAAAAAAGTGATGTTTATACATTTTTCTATACTTATACATACTCCATAAGTCCATTATACAAACAAATACTTCGTACATGAGATAGACTAATCATAGACAAAATATTTAACCCGATTACTAGTTTATTGATTTCATTTTTTATCATTTAGAATTTGGATTAACATGATTACTAGTTTGACTTTACATTTTCAGTAATTCTCTCTTTTGTAACAAATATATCTATTATAAAATTTCAATGGGTGTAGTATTATATAGGTAATATTTAACTTGTCACAAATTTATGACGAACCGTTATACAAATGAAAATCTGGTAACTATTTTTATACATCATTCGTTCAATCTTTTATTTGATTGACCATTTTGGTCTGAGAAACCAAAAAAACGCCAAGAACTATGAATAGAAGCTTGAAACTCTTAGATTCTTCTAAGAATCTTTTCTTTTACATTAAAAAGTGAAGTTAAACAATTCATTCCTAACATCTTTTTCTATGTCATTAGCCTTTTAAAAGCCCTACTATACCTTGTGTTTTTCAAATTTGAAGGAAGCTTTAAATTCAACGGCTACTACCTCATGCAACCTTTAATTTTTCACCTCTTTGTCGTAAAATCACATGCAATTTATTTGCTCAAAATTTGTTGCTTGCAAATTTAAAGACACTTGTGTAGTTGTGTCTTATATTTTGCCATCATGTTTAGAGGCATCTATGTTCGAATTCCCCTCACTTATACGGAGTATTATATTGTCACTATAACTCGTTCAATCGTTTTCCATATGCACGAAAAAAGTATACTCCATAGTAATTATAATGTATATATGTGTGCAATAAAATTATAACCCATGAAGAAAGGGGTCACTACTAACGATATAAACCGATCTAATAGAGGAACCTGATAAATTCAAAGAAAATTGTTTATTACGTCTAGAGATTTGTTTAACAACAATCTAATAATTAATTGAGATGAAGGGTGTCGCATTTTCACATATTTGTAAATAAAATTAGTTATTATAAAGTTGTATATATATATATAAGGAATATTATAAATTAAACTTGGGTGCTTAAATTAAAGTGGGTTAAAATTAGTTACTAATAAAGGGTCATGAATCTAACTTTTTATAGTTTTTCTTCCTTATTAATTTATTTAAATGAGTAATCAAATGAGGATAAGATAGTAATATGTAAATGTGAATAAATTAATAATGCCGACCATGAGGTGAATCATGCAATGCACGTCCAAATTAAATCGTCCTTCGAAATGCTCGTTTCTTTTAATAATGTTATTATAATGCATGCATATATATTATTATTGGCTTAATATTTTATAAGGTACGTGATATGGACCGCTAGCCTACCATGCAAAATTAGGTTTCTTTTAATAATGTCTTAATGTTATCTTTAACATAATAATAATAATAATAATAATAATAATAATAATAATAATAATAAACTTTAATCAATACAACATACAAGTACTAGGCACTAGGGTCTTCTCGTTTTATAATGTTGTCTTAACTCTTAAATGTTATATCCTTAGTTCTTGGTATTGTTGGTCTTTGTTCAAATTCTAACTTTAGTGTTTGGATATCCCCTAAAATATATTTAAGTAATGTCGTGAAATACGTGTTTATATGGACCAGTTTGACATAAAAATAACAACACAAATACTCATAATTTCCCTGAATTTTAAAATTTTATAGCTAAATAATCACAACTACTAGCGGAAACAATGATATACTCGTACTATCTATCTTATTAACTCAATATATAATGATTTAGGTTGAAAAAAACATCATATGAGAATACATACTCAAACACTCCGTCGAATAATAGAACAAAAGAAAAGTACATTGCCTCATGAACCTTAATGACGTGACTCAAAAGTATACCCTGTAAAGCCCGGGGACCAGATAAATCATCAAGATAACCCTTGATGACAGTTAACCGCAGCACTCTCGTGTAGGGAGTCGAACACGGGACCTCTCAATGCGTTGTTAATGCAACACTATGAGGTACTCTCACGTTCTACTACACTCAAGTCACTTTGATTTTAAAGTATAAAGAGAATAATTCATATTCCGACGATAGAAAAACCGTTACAGAGGATCCAGTCTCGTGATAAAGAGAGTCAATTAGTGGGTAATTGGTAGACCAATAATTACGTTGTTAAACACTTAAGCATTGATGATATGTGCGTAGCATTTAAGAAGAGTGATTAATGGAGTGTCATTAGACAAATATAGGGCTTTGTGTACTTAAAACTTGGTGTCTTTGTTACGTTACATTCAACCCATTTATTGTAGCTGGGCCTCACTTGTCCGGGTCTTATGGCCCAACATTTGTCTCCTTAAATCTTATAAATATCTAATTGGTTACCTACTTATATTACATCGATTTTTTTTAAAATGTGCCCTTAAGGCACATGTTAAGAAGATTTAAATGGAAAGTTTAACAATAAATATCATGGAATATTGAAGTATTAAGGCACTTTTTCACGATATTTTCACGTTAAAAAGATTTAAATGAAAAGTCAAACATTTTCATGCAATTTTTGTATTATCATTTGGTCTATTATAAGACGATTTTACACTGTTATTGTATAAAACAGATATCACAAAACGTCTAAATGGCCTATATATGCTTTGTTCCATAATATAAGTCGTTTTTATGTTTTTGTCACAAGAATTAATAAAGTATTGAGAAATGTTATTACTTGTTACTCCATCTAATATGTTTATAAAGTAAGTCGTTTGTGAAAATATCAAAATATTCTTTTATAAGTCGTTTTACACTTTTCCATGTATTAAATGTTATCTAAAGCACTAACAATTAGGAAAAAGAATTAAGTAACTTAAGCCTTTTATTGGTGGAACATTTTACAATACTTTCTTAATTTTTATGAAATAATCTATACGACATATATTGTGGAACGGAGGGAATATGTGTCATAAATGCTCTTTAATATAGAAAAACTAACTTTTTTCACTAATAAAATAGCTTAAATCATGACTTGTCGTCTTATGTAAAGACAAATATCAAAAGATCTGGTTACAACATTCTTGTGTAAAGACAAGTGCACAACTAGTCTCGTCTTAAACAAGAATTTGGGTAGATTAAATTTAAGATAAGATTAATTTATATATTCGTTTATAGATGACAGTTAAATTAACAGATTTAATATCGTCAATAATGCGAGTTTGTAATGATTCAAATTCTTGTTTACTACTGTGTCCTTCATTAATTAAGATGGAGACAAGAGTTGAGGACGAATAATATTAATTAAAATGGAGGTGGAAGGGTGGATATATATGTGAAATTTAAAGTAAATGGTAACATGTCATGTAGTATACATGAAGTAAACATGTCTCACTATAGTCACCAACTTGTCCTATATATGGGGTTACCTCACACCTTAGCTATTAATTAGTTCCAACTAATAAGTAAATACAACTATGTATGAAAGTATGAATTACTGGGTAAGTTATTAACTGCTCAAGAACTTGTTTTAAAAGGATAATTTTGAGTTAGATCGTGATGGGTTATGACGGTTTTATATGATAATTTACGCCTTACATATGATGAAAATCGTACAAAATTTTATCAAGTATATGAAGGACTACTCGGTGATACTCGTCATGATTAATTAAGTGTCATTTTCTATTGTAATTTAGTGCAGTAAACGCTCTTACATTCCATATTTCCATGTACTTGTAACAATTACAATAAAATGACAAAAGTGTATCATGTTTTTTTTTCCACACTACCCTCTCGTCAGTCGTCACCGTTCTCACTAATATCTCTCTTCCGAAAACATATTGCCAAAACTAAATCTTCGCCAAAAATTTAGATTAAATATTATACTTAGTATGTAATAATCAACTCGAAATGATTTAACCTGAACTAAAATGAATAATAAAATCTAAAAATCAATAAACTTATCATTTACATCTACAAAAATAAAGATTAGACATCAACTAAGTTGTGACATGGTGCAAAATAAGAAAGGTTTGATTAGTCAATTGTGACCATATTTGTGCATGACACAAACTCAAGTATAATAACAACTCATCATGCAAGTACGTACTCCACCTTTACCCTTCTGTACTCAATTATTAACCTCACTAACCTTTTATTGCCTTAAACCTACAATAAGTCTTGCTTGTGACAGGACGACTCGTCGCAAGCTTGCGATGAGTTAAATCCCTTCACAAAGAGCAAGTGACAAGGCAAGTGGGGGACTCCATTTGCACCCCACTTGTCCCCTCACTTGCTATTTGTGAGGGGGATTTGACCCGTCGCAAGTTTGCGACGGATCGGTCCGTCACAAATGAGAATTTGTGTTAAACTTACCCTACCTTCTAAAACTAGTACTCCCATCCGTGACTAAAACTAGAGATAAGGTGATACCGGAAACATGGTGTCGAGATTTGTCGAGATATGGACATGCCACAATTACAGAACATGGTATAATGAAGGGTGTATGTATCAACCCATCATTCCCAGAAAAAGTGTTGGTTTGGTAGATTTACACTATCGTTGTAAATCACGGTTGTTAACCAGAATTTGTGACGAGCAATATATATAATACTAATGATTTACGAGTACCATAGACGGGCTATTGTGTACTGTGGAGTGAAATTGAAGACAAAGTTTAGACAGTCAAGAGTCTTTTTCCAACGTACCTATAATAATTTATACAAGTTATTATTTTCAATCATTCACAATTCACAGACATTATTAATTTATAAGGACCACTTGACCAAAGCGACATGACCCTGAACCTCAATATCCTTGCCATACGAGATCAGGCAATGATCCGGGGTCTCTTCTACTCTATCTACTTCATCATTGTCAATGTTTTTCATAACCTTGTCCTTATTTATACATATAGGCCGATATCAATTGTAACCTTCGAAAACAGTTTCTTTGTGTTACGGGTTTGGGTTGGGCGGTTAAGAATAGTAATGATTTGGGAGCTGTTATTTATTCTAATATGAGATCGAATTGCTTTAAGCAATCTGCTTCTCAAGCTGAAGCCCTATCTATTTTGGAAGCTATTCTATGGGCTAGGAGAAGTAATAACCTTTTGCAAATGTGTATCTATTCAGATTGTCTGCAGGTCGTCGCTCAAATCTTGGATTTCATTCCGGTTTAACATAGATACCAAGGTCGTTATTAGAGACATTATAAGTTTAGGTTGTTATATATTTTCATTGTCTTTCATTTTGTTATGTTCCTAAAAGTTGTAATAAAATGGCTCATAGACTAGCTAAAAGAGCCATTAGTATATAATCTCGTTTCTTTGTCCACTTGTTAAAAAAAAAGTGATTCATTCTCCCTTACTCCATGATTGACACGCCAGAGTAATGTTGTTTTTGTATTAATCGGTTCAAAAAGTTTAAATGAGACACTTATAAGAATATAATCAACATTTTAATATGTATTTCTCAATAATTAATAGAGTGGAAGATAATAAAATCTAGGATTTGGCTTTTTGAATCAAAAATCATCTTTACTAAAAAAGAATTTAGAGTAAATACATACAAAAGAAATAACAACTAACGGGGTAAACTTTTATATTGTAAATTATTCATATATTCAACCTTTTCAAGCATTTTATAAGAAAAGATGAAACTCGCAAATAGATGAAGAAACACATACTATAAGAGAATTAAGTTCTATCATAAACTATCAAATTATAAGACTCTAAACTAGATTTGGTGCTTATAACAACTAAAAATGGGTAGATGAATGCTCTTAATTTATGAGGATATATGAGGCATTTTCAAATTCTCAAATAAAATCGGCCTAAAAATGCTAGTTAGTTTCAGTTTATTACTGTGGTAAATCGTCCTGAAATAACAGGATATTACAAAAAGAAAAATGTGAACCCTTGAATCCTCGACTACTTTATTAGTTTAAATTTAGGATAATGATAGCGTGACTGCGTGACCGAGTAATATCGACTCATCATATGTCCTTATATAGGACCCATCATAACCCATAGTCCATAGAAACAAGATGCAAATTTAAAATTATGGGACCATAAAGATTTACAACATACTGCAGTAGATAGAGCCCAAAATTGTACACCTCAAAAGTAAATTACCAAAATACCCTTAATGAAGGTCAATGTGGCCTGCAAAAAGTGGGCCCACTGGATCATGGCATATTGGTTGAAAATTTTGGCCTTTTTTAATTGTTTTTGTAATAATAAGCCCAAAGACTTTTCCTGATTTTGCTGTGTAATCATTTTTTGTGGACCTTTTTTCTGTATGATTATATGACATATAAACCAAAATGTGTTAGGCTGTACACTGGAAACAAGATGTAAAATTTGTCCCTTGTATATCTACATATTGTTTGAGGTAGCTAAACTAAATCATTATTAATACATTTATATAAGGGTAGTTTAGTATTTCGATATTACGATTATGACGTGTAATAAGGTTGCTCGTGAGTTGGCACATTCGCAATCACGGGTTGTAGCTGTGGTGGAGTCAGAGAGGGCTAGCAGCCTAGCAGGGGCACTCTTTCCCGTTAGAACTTATAAGATATAAATCGTTAAGTTTTTAGTTAAAACTTAAAACTTTTTTCAAGTTAACCTTATACCATGACCCGCTTGCTTTCTCCCTTGCTAACTTAAAATTCTGGCTCCGACACTGGGTTGTAGGTAGATCAAGCCGAGTATTAGCAGTTCCCGGCCATGTTGGCTCTCTTGTATCGATTGATTTGGTATTTGTGAATGTTTCATGTCCTAGTCGAAAACCCTTTCAACGGAGCATCAAGAAAGGATGAGTCATAATCATACATACAAAGAAGAGGTCAAGTTACATTGTTACAAGTCCAATAAAGTTCAATCGTAAAGATCTATTTGGAAATTAGAGAGTCCCCTTCATAGACCCAATAGAGTTCAATCATAAAATCAATTGATAATTAGGTGAGTAACATCGATTTATCACGCGTTATATAGAAGTATAGAACCATTGCTTCTTGGTCAGACTATAAGGTAAAACTATCAAGCATTACTTAACCTAACAGTTCTGATTTTGTTGAAAAGACATTTAAACCGATGTGGTGACTGTTAGGCGGTAGACACCACCGTGCTATATACTCGTTAGTTGAGTTTGATCTGTGCTCCTCGGACTTGAAGCACCCATTTTCACATCAAACATGAATAAAACTGAACACTTGAGCTAATATCATTCTTATTTTCCGAAACTAGCAGGGTCTAATACCTAGAATGCACCCATGTCAGATACGTCTTTAGGCTTGCCACTTATGATATCGACGATCTTGCTTAGTTTCTTATAGACTTATAGTTAGGGGCGTCTTAAATCAAGTGGAGGTTCTGTTCTCCAAAAAAGAATAAGGCCCTAAATATGAATGCACGAGTGTACTATACTTCATGGTTTGGATTAAATTCATCAATAAAGCTTGTAAATTTGATGATGGCTGAACATGGCCTTAGACGCCTCGTGCTGTTATAGTGTGCCCACTAATGCGTCCCACGGGAACATGAAGTACCCTGTTTCCACATGCCTATAGGCCATATAACTAAGAAAAATCAAAATTGATGGATGAGTGTCTGCTTAATGTAGGTGTAGGCTACACAAAACTCTCTATCAAGTGAGATGGTGAATATGACCTCACATGTGTATCGACCCCAAAGCTCATAAATCCCTTTCACCGCGATCACATCAGAAGCGAGGGAGTATATACGAGATAACGTCCACATGGCCCTTGGTCCCTTTCATTCATTACCCATTACGAGAGTCGACGAAATGAAAGGGAGTATGTTACCAAGTATGAGTGCTTAACTAAGGTTCGCACGAGAAGTTTACTTTGTTTTATTTTACTAGATACAGAAATGCGACAATTATACTATGATGAACCGAGAAATAAATGAGGACAATATAAATGGGAAGACGGTGCAGCAAGTAATTTTTCTTTCGATTGTGGGACTATACTCGTTGAGGGAAAGAAAGAAAGAGGATCAAATCCGTTGTTTGGTTAGCAAAAGGGAAAGATTTGGACGAAAAATTCTGTTCCTACTACCCATGCTAACCAACTGCAGTAAAAAAAAAACACAGTGATCACTACCCATGCTAAAAAAAAAGGTATTTACATTAGACATCTACAGATATGTTCAAATTTTTACTGTAACAATAAAACTGGGTTCTAGTAAAAATTCTATTCCTTTTTCTTAGAAGTATAATACTAACAGAGAGCAAACTTCATAGCAGTGCATGTGTAGCTAGTCATTCATAGTTTCCGCTGTCTACGAGACTACGATCATCATATAACCTGCACCCATCCACACGGAACATACATTGGTAACTGTATGCATGAATGCTTACTGCTTACAGCAGCACATCCACCTGAATCTGACCTGTGTTATAGCAACATGACTGAATGATTAATCAAACAGGTACACAAAAGCGAGAAAATACCTGCAAGTCCATAACAGTCCGATGATATCTCCTCAATGAGCTATACTCAGAGCTGGGAAAGACGTTCTAGTCTCAGCGCAAAGATGTTTAATTCATCGCAAATAGTGGTTAACAAACGTGTTATATGCAACACGCATCAGCAGTCTTTTTGTTCAAGCTAAATAGAGACGAATAACTGAAAAATTGGCTAATCAATCTATATCAGGCATTAAACTTTTAGTTTAACTTCTTCCCGTCCCTGTTCCTTAAATTTGAAAATCGAACTTTATGATGATGCCACTACACTTTTTGTTAATGTCACAACAATACGGAGTACAAGTTAAGTGTGAGAGCATGTTATTATTCACCATTTCACAAACACGAGTGACATTAGTAATTTCGTAGTGGTATTATGTCTTCCTTAAATTTTAATGCCAAATTTCCGCTTCCAGTCACTATTCCAGCACCCTTTTCAGTTCATTACTCAAATCCGTTCTTTTGTGAGACGCGTTTCGCTCATTTAAAACCACTTTATCTTTATTTTTCAATTTATTATGTGGACGGACATTTTTAAATGAAATGTCGCGTATTATTTGTAATGTGAGACGGTTTAATCCTCGCTTAATCCCCAATTTAGCAAAATTCTCAACCAAAGCAATCCCAGAATGTCGTAACCGGTTCTTAAATCATTAAAACTGGAAGTCTGGAACCAAGAAGTTAACAATTTAACAATCAATAACATAAATCATATAAATAAACTTTGATTAAGCTCAAATTAATTAGTTTACACGTCTCAATTAGATATATCTATTAATCTATGCAACAGTCCGACAAAATAACTTCAAATTCTTATATGAGACGGTCTCACCCGATGAAGTTCTGCAGCATAAAACACATTTAACAAAAACAAAGAAAAACAGGAACAATAACCCTAAAAAAAAGAATTAATATTTAATGGGATGGGAAAAATTATTATCTTGGGATTTTGAGTTCCTTCGCCATTGTTAGGGTTTTGGAGCTCCAAATAATTATTGCGCGCCAATTTTCTATAATGGGTAACTATTTATGGGTTTCGTTTGGGCTTGCCATTATTATTTGTAATTTGGGCTTCCCTTTTAATTGATTTATTGTTTTTTTGGTCTAAAGGGAGCTATAATAGGCTAAGAGCGATTTTCATGTTGGCGGGTTTTGATCTCATGTCATGAGCACTACTTCTTATAAGGCACTACTAAGTTAGTTGACATATGCATTGATTCATTGTTTGTGAAAATGGATTTTTTGAGTTTGTCAATCTTGGTTCATTTTTTTTTTTCCGATCTAGGATAGATCAGTTTTATAATTTATAGTATGGTTTAGATTGCTCTCTTCGAATCTTGGTCAATTGGTCATATAATATCTTAAATATTTTGGTCGCATAATATCTTACCTATTTCGATTTGTTTTGTCGTGTATGATGGAGTAATAATTATCAAAACAACGATATTATCAACCTCGAAAATAGGCAAAATACCCGAGTTATAAATTTTCTTTTAGGTTTGGATGTGTGATAAGTGCCTTACATTACTACTAGAGGTGATCAAATGCGAGTTTGGGCCAGACATGAACAAGGTCATGTTAAATTTTCGGCCCACAAACAAGCGGGTTAGCCAGTTTGGACAGGTTAGTGGGTCGGACCTTTGTATTTTTTGCTAAATCCCTTTTCCCATACCTGCTTATTTAGCGGACGGGATAGGCTGAGTTCAATGAACGGGACGACCCAGGAACAACTCTAACCGCTACTAATTAATACTCAATGTATTAGCACAAAAAGAACATTCCATAATACAAATGGATTAAATTCAAGTGGTTATAGCACTTCCACTAAACAAAGAGTATAATGCATATGTAATTCACATTTGCCAAACATCTAGACTAAGATGATATGGAGTACATAGTTTTTATGACATTGTAAAACTTATATGTCTAACAACGAACAAGTTATAACCCACATTGTAAAACTTAACACAAAACCAAACAAAAAAAAAGTTACATGAAAGTATGAAACACACTAAATAAAGTCAACCCTTATAGTTTTATAGTATGATCAGAAAGTCAATTATGTATGGAGTATTGTGTTGATTATTATATCATTATTTTATTTTAATGATTCAATGTGTTTGCTAAGTTCTTCCAATTTCTTCATTCTTAGCTTTTCACTTTCACCCACCATCTGTCAAATTTCAGAATTTATCACATTAATTCAATGGTTAATACTTAATAATATGACAATTATATTATGAAATAAAATGTTTATTTTTGTTACTTTTACCTCCATTAATTTGGCAACTAGTTGAGCTTTTTCCTTGCTCTTTTCATTGAAAACATCAAGAAGTTCTTTGTATTCTCTTTCCTATTGAGAAGCAATTGATCAATCACAAATCTTGCACAAATCATAGAACCAGCCCGTCTTACAGGGTGAGACGGTTCTTTTATTGATTTAACACTCGTTCCTTGGAAAAACTATTCGTTTAATGCTGATAAATTAGTTGCCTTTTCACGCAATAAAAGTATCTCACAATATAATTACGTCTCACACAATAACTACATTGTGTTACCTTTTTCTGGCATGTTATTCCAAGAGGCTTGAGCTCTTTATTGACTGTATCAATCCTCTTTCTCAAAAGTGCAACTTCCTTCCTCATTGGGTCTTGTAAAGCCTCAAGTTCCTAATAACATTTCATATATTCCTTAATAATAACATACATAATCTTATTTCAGACGGAAATTCGCATTTTGAAACAAAACATATTATAATGTTAATGTAATACTCCCTCCGTTCTATAATATAAGTGTTTCAGGAAAAAAAAATCAAAATTTTCATTTTATAAGGCATTTTGCATATTTCCATGTATTACATGTTATTTTCATTTTGCATTATTCGTGAAAGAAATCTATTTTTCTATCTTCGAAAAACATTTATAACACATACGCGTAACTACTAGTACAACATATCTCAATGCATTATTCATTCTTGTGAAATGGAATAATCTAAAACGACCAATATTATTGAACGGAAGGAGTAGTATGTACCTCACGAATTTCTGCAAGGCGCTTAGACTCTTCTTCAGCACGGCCTAATTGAGCCTCAACACGATCCCTGACCGCCATCTTTTTCTTCTCGATTTCTTCTTCTTTTGCTCTAAAAGACAATAACACAGACCGAGACATCTCGTCGTCCTTGTCGTCCAATGTAGGACTTCCAATGAAGCTCATTGCACCTGAACTTTTCATTTTGCTCACTTGGGTTTGTTGCTGTTCCCACACCATTTGCTTCTCTGTTGTCATTGCTTTAAATAAATGCTTTACTTTTGCAACTGAATTCTGATCAAGTTGAAATAAAATTGAAGCAATATATCTATCACACTTGTGTATATATAATGGATTAATGGATTAATGGAGAAGGACTTGAACCAAACTTCCTACATTTTTGAAAAGAACAGTGAAAGTTCAGCAATTTCCAACCTTTTTCTAAGGCAGAATTTACTGTCAAGGCCCCAATATTTCCCTTTTAATCCTTTCTTTTTATTAAAGAATTCTACATTGTCTGATTAAAATATTTCGTACTAAGAATGAAAACGTAAAGAATCAAGTGAGACAGAGCGAGTACTTCTTATTCGGTAATCGGTCTCATACCCATGTGCAATATGGTTATTAAAATGCACCTCCTTTGGTAGGTTGCCTGTTTTCTTGAGTAGGTGCACTGGCAAATTCATCTAACTGCTTATCCAAATTTAATTATCATGAAGATTCTTCAAACTTGTAATGTTAATTGATTCTTTTTTCATTACATGTTACTGTATATCATATTGCACAACTAGCTTAACTTTTAAAATCACGATAGGTGGTCACTCATGACCTGAGTTCGAATCCCGTCAGCAACATATATACAAGTATATCGACAAAATCTTAGACCGACGATTATTTAGGCCGTTTAACATAAACCATACTATATATGGTTTGTATTTTATAAAAATGATTGAGACGAAAGGAGTATAGAACCGTTTTTGACATTCCCTTTCGAGTTACGACATACAAGAATTGAATTAAAAGGGATAAATTATGGGGAAACAGTGAAAGAGTGCTGATAAATCTTTCTGATATCTTGTAAGAGAGGTGCTTGAAGTGGAAGACATCTTGAGGATTAGACAGTTAAGGGTCACCTACAAAAGAGTAAATAACTTAAAGGCCAAGACAGGGTAGGAGAAGAGTTGTCTTGCCTTTTACAGGTATGATTTGTGCCTTTATAAAATCAGTTATGGTTTGTATTATAGGTATGATTTGTGTTATAAAAGAGATTCATGGGTATACATCTTTTAAACTAGTTATGTTGTTATGCTTCTCTTAAGCTTTGCTACTACCATTTGATGACAATCACACACCTTTCATTGGAGTAATATATGACCGTCAGATATCAAAGTTGGCTGGTATGATTGATAAGGACATTCATCTTTTAAACAAGTGTTCGATAATTCGATTTCTAATGAAATTGCACCAACTAGCGCTAGGGGATACCCTTTTCACAACCCCCACCCACACTCACACAAAAAAAATTGACGTCTAAGAGTAACTACATGGGTCGGGAATCATGTCTCTATGGGGATGATCTTAACCCGTTTCATAATTGAAACACGTACATTGACATAGAGCGAGAATGTGTAGTTAAATATAGTTTGTTTTTCGTATTTCAAAAGCCGGGATTTCATCAATATTCAATCGATATAAGAATAAATTAAAGTTCTTAGAAAAGGATCACAAATTGACAATGGCATAGCTTACCTAGTTACATGTATTCTAGATTGTAGCTAATAATAGTAGAATGTAATGATTAAACATTACTTCTACTTTAATTAGCTAACATTAATCTTGTAAAGCTACAACATTGATTGGCTAGTGAACAAATATCACAAAAGAAAAAGGTTGGGATGATCTGGTTAGTTTGTCTCTATTAAAAACTACAGCAAATTTCATCTGATATTTCCTCTTTTTGTATGTGATGTGCACTTGATATTACTTTAAGGTAGGTGGTGTGTAAGTGTAACTTTGTGCTTTGAAAAAAAAAAAAAAAACTCCATGTATGATGAGGGAAGTTCCTTTCCATTTTCTAAAGGAAATGGACTATTCATTTCTTTTCAAAGCCTAGATCGTATTCTGAGGGCATTTAAAGGTTCAAAGTTTTTGGATGAAAATAAAGAAATGTAGAGGATCATATCCCATGTATGATGTATCATGTACTTTTAGGCTTTTAGTTAGTATATACACTACTACTACTATATTTGTCTTCACAAATTCTTGTTTGTGACGGGCAGTATCCGTCACAAGCTTGTGACGGGTACCTCTTTCCCTCACAAATGACCCATTTAAGGGAAAAGGGGAAGCACATGGGGGGTGCCCCACATGTTCCCTCTACCCATTTTGTTAGAGGAAAAACCCGTCGCAAGGTCCGACCCGTCACAAGGGAGACCTACTGATTTGTCTTAGCAATGCTCTGTAAAATCAAAATTATTTGTTACTACCATTTTTGAAGATTGTGGCACTACATGATCCCGACACAAGCGAGACAATCAAAATCAGGTCTCGTGTCGACATCACCTTGGCAGCTTGGCGCATCAACAACGCCATCGTCAACTATATCTTTTGCTCCAATTGAAATGTCCGTTACCTACCGCTTTTACTGAGTGGATGTATTAGGGAATATTAGATAGAATATTAGGAAAATGTTTATATACTCTGTATATGTTAAATGATATAATACATTAATACCGTTTTCTAACATCAGCAGATATTAAAGAGCTTAAAAAAATTTCATCAAAAAGATGAACTCATTGTTGCCATCTCTAATGAAATAATCTTTATAATCTTTCCGATTACTGCTTTTAAATGTGTGTCGTTAGGCCATGCGTTGTGAAAATCTAAAAAACACCCTGAAAATAGGATATCCTAAGATTATTATGGAGTAGCCTCCAAGACAGTTTACCATATGATTTAACTGAATTTATTTATGAATAATATTTAGATCATTATATTATCCTATTAATCTTATTGTCTAAAGGAGGATTTGATATGGATTGGTAATATTAGGATCTACTACTCCGTACAAAGGTTCTTACTTTACCATTATTTTGGGATTCAAAATTGTAATGATATCTTTATAATGAATTGAATTAATTGATACAAGTATTTGTATAATTAAATTACTCGTATTAATTAGTAGTACATATATGTCTTGCCTATATAATTATGCTCTATTCAATTTAAAAATGAAAATAAGGATCGTAATTTCATGTCACCCTTTATCACCGCCAAATCAACATATATCATCGCCTATTCTCTTCTCCTTTTCTACTTTTGGGGTTTGTCATTGAGTCGTGCCTTCTAAAGCATGTTGTACCATGTCAACCGGTCATGCCAACTCCATATCACGCCAAAATGGATCACAGGTCTGTTTGGTCGGATCGTGTCGGAACTTGCCAATCCAACAACATCCATCACTACACACAAGTCGTAAACTCGTAATCATGTTTGAATCACATCAGACCTAACCCTTATTAACCCGATAACCCGATAACCCGACACCCTACTAAAACTCCCATCAATAAAAGGGCAAGCAAAATCATAAAAAAAAACCACACGAATACATTCTCACGCAATCGCATCCCTTTCATCTCTCTCTTTCTTCTTCCTTCTTCTCTTTTAAAAAATCCATCATTTATTAATAATAATAATAATAATAATAATAATAATTCAAAAACTTTACAATTACCAAGGATGACGATTAATTCTTCACCGTATAAAATAATCATATCTATAAATCCACCATTTCTTCTTACTAATTACCTCTAATCTTTAACCGCTCATATTTACCGACTTACCGTCGCTTTCTCGGTAAATTTTCAATCAGTAATTTCTCCGTTTGTTTTTTTCCCGCCTAAATCAATTTCTCTAGGGTTTGTCATTTTTCCCCAAATTCAACCCCACTTTCGCAGCAAAGTTACTGTAATTCCGCGTTCGTTTAATCGGTTTTATTCCTTATTTTCTTCGTTTCGTCGATTTTATTAGGGTTTGGTTTATTTTATACTGTTATTTTGAAATTTCCGTTATTTTTGCCCTAATTTGTTAGTAAGTATGATGAATTTCTGCATTTTGTATTTTGTATTTCCTCGTGTCTGAATTTTGAATTAGGGTTTTATTAGGTTTTCAATTATTAGGTTTTTAATTCGGTTAACTACTAGTTTTATCTAAAGTCTCTGTTTTTTCGCTGCGAAAAAAGGCTAAGTAAGTCATTTTTCGTCGTAAATTGTGGGATTAAGTCTCTTTTAGTTGGATTGTTGGGTTGATTTAGGGTTAATTGATAACTGAGAGGATAGAAATGGCGGAATATTACAGTATGAGGGAAATGAGTCTGCATGATGAGCGCATTAGACGGGACGAAGGAATTCGTAATGCTGACGAATTTAGAACACTTTCACGTAGCGATGATCGTGGTTTATTAGTTACGGATTCGGGGACTTTGTCGAGGTTTCAATGGGAGGGATTGTTTCATGAATCAAGGGATGGTTCGAGGTGTGAAAATGGGTTTGCTAGTCATGGTCGGAATTATGATACAGTAGTCGAAAGACCGGTGTCTCTTGTCAGTGAGGGTATTAGGAATGTGCCTACTTATGACCCCAATGTCGATGATTCTGGGTATATTGGACGGACTAGGAACGATACTAGGGTTCTGATTGATGATGATAGGAATTACTCTGTTAGGGAAAGGGAATACCCACATAGACAGTCTGCTGATGAAGTGAATGGTCACATTGGACGGATTAGGAACGATAGTAGGGTTCCGCTTGACGATGGTATGAATTACTCGGTTAGGGAAAGGGAATACCCACAGAGACAGTCTGCTGATGAAGTTATTGGACATATTGGACGGACTAGGAATCTTATTAGGCTTCCGGTTGAAGATGATAGGAATTATACGGTTAGGGAACGGGAATACCCACAGAGACAGCCTATTGATGAAGTGAATGGTCATATGTTTCAATCTGAAGATGGTTCTCATAGTTTGACACCTCGCTCACAGTCTAGTGGCCAACGTACCCCGTCTCGAGGCATTTTAAGGGAAAGTTTGCCTCAGGAAGGACAATATCGTTCTGTTGATGGGATAGGAAGTAATGGTAGGATATCTTCGTCTAGGCTTAGTAGTTATTACCGTACACCATACTCTGACGCTGGTGTGACGTCTCATCCTTTAGTAGCTGAAGGAGTTAGTCCGAGAGCTAGAGGCGAGTATGCTCCAAATGTGCATAGGTCTGATGGTTATATACATCCTGAGAGTCAACGGTTTAGGGATGATGATTTCAGTGTGCAAGGGTACAATGATCGAGAGTCTTATGTAATTGATGTTGTGAATGCTACGTTACCTAGAGACCACTATGCTGGAAACTCACATAGAGATGCTGTAATGGAGGATGGATATTCTGGACTGCGTGATACGAGTCGTCCATTTCAAGAAGCACCTACTTTGGATAACTACGATGGAAACAGGATTGGTTATGAGCAGGTGTATGGTCAGGTAGATATGGGTCCAAGGAACTCTTATCCGGATCACACAACAGAGGAAATTCGTCGAAGCCTGCCTCGTGAAGAACAGTTTACTTATGAAAGAATTACTCGTGATGTGTCATATGAACAACAGTATGTCCATGCTCCAAGACAAAACGAAGAAATTCTCTTGATGGACGAGAGAGCACAGCGTATAATGGACGCCAGAGATTTTTCTTCACCTGAACGGCCTAATACACACAAAAGAAGGCACGAAGTTGCTAATGAGATGAGTGGTGCAAAGCGTACTGCTTATGCCGTTCGAGGTGTTTTGAGCTATGACGAGAGGCATCTTAGTGCGGAAGATGAGGATGGAGTAGGACTTTCAAATAGGATCAGTCACCATTATGGTGAATCTCATTCCCGTAGACAACCATCTAATGGAATACGCAAGTCTTGTCAAAAACCTTTAACCAACCCTGAGGAATGTAGTAGAGGTGATGTAATGAAGCGTCTTAAGTTTCCTCCGGCTGTTTCCCGTCCATGCGCTCCCCAGCTAACTTGGCCAAAAGAGACTAAGAGATTTAAAACGTCTCCTCATGTTACTAATACCCCGTCGTCTGTAAAAAACAATGGCAAAGCTAAAGGTACTGACTTAAAAAAGAAGCTTAAGTCGGTGCCTAAACGAGTTGCTTGCCCATCTACTGCAACAGATGATGCTGTTCTGCAATCTGGGCCTAACGCAAACATGCAGCAGAAGCATGCCATCAAGGACTCGGGAAGTATGAACGATGACATTCGTTCACAAGATGTTGGTGCAGACCGAACAGTACTTAAGGTTAAACCTTTGAATGACACTCCTGAAAATCCTAAAAAATTTGAGCAAAATGTAGATGAATGGTTTGTCAAGTGCATGGCGCACTTAATGGAAAATATCAGTTACCAGAAAAAGTTCAAGGACGAAGGAAGTGGTTGTCGTTTGAAATGCGTCATATGTTCCAGGTCTGTCTTTGACATTGGATTTCTTATAATGTATCTGTTTTATGACTTCTATCCCATTTAACTCGTTGGCTTTACCTTAGGCGTTTGTTTTTGGTGCTTGATTACTAATGTTCTGCTTCTACATGCTTTCATTGTGGAAATTATTGTTTTTGTGGGAAGCATCTAATCGTTTTGAAAATTATCTGACCTCGAATTCTTGAAGTGATGTGTGTGGTGTATGGGTTGGTTATGTGTAGCGATCACAGAGTTAGTAATGTCTTTGTTAGACAGCTGGAGTCAATATCTTGGTTGTAATGCTCATTATACTGGGTAATATGTTATCTGGTCAGGTTGTTGTCTCTTGTGGATTCAGTAAGACTGTCCGTCTTTGACACAATTT
>JAIUZE010000511.1:0-25000 GCA_022085475.1 Heliosperma pusillum
AAGGCTCTACTAGATTAGATACGGAGGGGGGTTTCGAACCATAAGACACCACTCCTTTATATATGATATTTATAGCAGTTGATTGCACATGATTCTCGTGCTAATGTTCCAGTTATTAGGGTAAGGATCCTTTCTAGTCGTAACATACCTTGGACTACACTATCTAATCATCAAAGGACTACACGCGTTAACAGACTACTACATATGTTCCGTAGATTACACCTGTTCTTCTTCCTTGCGAGATATTGAGCAAGATATTCTCCGAGAAATGGGGCCTAAGACACCTACGCGGGCTCTCTCCTTATGCCCTAGTGTCTGCCTTCTTCTACTTGATGCCGAGACCTTGATGTCCTGCTAGTAGCTGTGCTTGTTGCTTATAAAACTTAGGTTAAGGTTGTTGTTTGCTATTCTCTTGAAAAGTAAAGAATGAAGTAATGGACTAAACACATTGGCTGTTTATAGACTGTAAAGTACTTTGCTAGAAGCTTTAATCGGTGTTTGGGTGCTTGGTGCCTTGTTCAAAGACCACTCTCGTGTCTATATTTGATCTAACTCAAACTGGGTTGGCTTTCCCGTTACCGCCGGTAGGAGCCCTAGTAGTAGCTCTTTCCTGTATCCGCATGAGAAGCCTCAGTCTTTTTTTCCTGAAAGTAAAGGTGAAGGAGCTTCCGTCTTATCTTACTTGAGCCTGTATCGCTGCGTACGTTCGTCTCCAACACATTCGTATAGCAGCAACATAGTGGAATGCTTCTAAGTAGACTTTTCCCGAGAATCATCAAGTCCAGTTCCAGTCCCCGAAGCTGCTGTTCCAATTCCTGCTGTTTCGGATGGGTATGTGTGGTTACCCAGAGGCGCTGGTTCGAATCCAGCTCGATCATATCTAAAATAGGTTTAATATAATCGTTTCGAGCCAAAGAAAAGAATGGAAAAAGCAAAAGGCGTTAATGAGCCAGCTCTTTTCATCCGACAAATGACTATTTCGCAAAAGAGAAATGGCTCAATTAAAAAAAAGAGGTAAGGGCCCTACCTAATCTCCCTTACCCTCCGGCTCAACCTTAGACCGGTCAAAAGAAAACGATGGGGCAAGATCTTCTACTTCTACTGCTCCATCAACATCAGACTCATCCGGAACTACTTCTACATCTACATCTTCGACACCTGCTTCGTCCGCGAAGTCAGCATCGGCAAAGGGTTCTACTATAGATGATGGTTCTACTGGGACTTCCCCAGCGAATGCCTCCTATTCTCTTGTTTTTGTGGCATACGCATATATATAATATATCCTAGTATAGATCCTAGCAGCTGGACTGGAATAGATGGTTCGCCTTTCCCTGTGGGGATAGCTGCTTCTTATTCTTACTCTCTCTGGATGCTCCGTAAAGAAGTCAACTTCTCCGAAGCTTGACCTCTCTTCCTTTGGTCGAGATTTTTTATATTATCCAGCTGCTCCAGAGACTGCTTCCGCGGATAACACCTCATCTGATCTGTCTGTGTTTCCAAATCCAAATGAAGCCCGCTCCGCGGGGACTTCTTTGTCTTCACCCTCACCTGTAGCTGCTATAGAAGTAGCTTTCCAGGTCCCTGGTCTATAGGAGAGCAATACAATATAAGTTTATATAAAGATAATGGTAGGACCTGGCTCACCATCAAAATCATCAACTGTAACTGGAGCTGCTTCTTCATCTGCTCCTTTGTTTTCTTTGGCGTCTTCGTCGCCGAATGCCCTTTAATTATTATATAGGTAAAGGTTGATGACGTGTGTGATGCCACCGCAGGTTGATTCACCTTTCTCGCTTTCCCGCTCATTACATTCATTCCCACTCCTAACCAAAAAGCCTGGATTGGCGTTCTGGTCTTCCTGGTTCTTGCGTATTACTCGAAAAAAGGGTACCTCGCTCGATCAATCAAGAAGTTGCTTGATCCGCGCTATCAGTAGGATCCGGTTCCCAGGAAAGATTGCTACTTACTTGATATTAATATTTATAGTGGAACCTCCCAACATCATAAAAAGCTTCGTCGTCGACATCAACAGCTCCATATACCGCTACCGCCGCATCCCTGTCTTTTGCTGTAACTTCAACTGCTGTCCCTTTTGAATCGACTTCCTTTTTCTATACTTATAGGCAGGACAGTTCCTGCTCTGATCCTGATTCTGAATCGACGACGTATGCCAGTTAGAGGTATGCCAGTTCTTGTTCTTAGGCCGAGGAGCATGATATATAAGCAAAGCTTCTTGTTCTTTTAAGTCTACCGGGACTGGATCCGTTGCTGGAAATGATGCTGATTACCTACCACACTTAACTTAGTAAAAAAGAAAGCAGTTTTCTTTCTTATCTTCGTTGTTCTCCCCGAAGGGGCCCCTCTATATGCTTCACACGTTGGGACATTCTATCCTTAACCGATGCCAAGGCGGGTCCCCTTACCTTAAAGTAAGAAGAGTAGGGGGTAAGAGGTATATAATATATTTTGGACCTTTCCAACATCACTAGCAGAAAAAGCATCCGCAAAAGCCTATGCTTCATGCCCACCTTCAACCTCAGCTTCGGCTTCGCCCGCTACATTGACTTCCTTTTCTGAGACTTATGATTCATCGACTACGGCTTCCTGTTCTAGGTCTGACAGTCCAGCGCTGATATCCTCTTTCGGTGGTTGGCACGGCATGTTTGATTGGTCCCATCGAACCATCTATTCTTTCTTTCCCTTTCGATCGAGTCATTTTCGTGAATTTGCAGCGGAAACTCTCAGGTAGAACAGTAGGTTGAACCGTTTTGTTAACAATTCTGGTTTTGAGCAGTCTTAAGCACTGCACTGCACTGCACTATCTGTTAATGTAATGAATGATTTCGGATTTCTGGTCATTTTTATGTGGTTTTGCTTTTTGTAAACGAAAGCAAGAAAGAACAAGGATATTTGCTTGAGCTAGACCTATAAGAAGTCAAGGAATGGTGAACTAGAATCAAGACCTATTCCAACTCGTCTTAATGCTTGAAAAGGCGTCAAACAAGAACGGATTTGGAACGAAAGTCGTCGCACCTTAGCTCACACAATTGTAAACGACAACTTGAGCTTTCTTTGATTGATTAAAAGAAAGATACAAGACTCCCTCTTTATAGCGAAGCAAAATACTCCTAAACAGGAAAGAAGCGCTTCCTTAAGCCGACCTTTCTATCTAATCTTACTCGTGTGATAACACGCTTTCTATGGCAGCTATAATAATGCCTTCTTACGCAATGCACTCCTTATAATCTTAGGTAGGAACCTTAACTCAACCAGAATTAGGCAACTAGGAAACTTTCCTAAAGCCGGGTAGACTACTAATTAGGAAAAGTGAATTGAGGAAGGATATGACAACTAGTATTGCGCTTGCCTATGCGCCTTCCTTGCTCCTTGCTCGGACTAAACTTCACGCCCAAGTAAGTAAGCATAGGTAGGACTACGACACCCTTGCTGGACTCGAGCTTGGACCCGAACTGATGCTCCACCTTTCTTTCTTGTGCATCCTTGCTCACGTCTTCTAAGTCCAAACGAACCTAACCGCATGCTACTCATCACTCAAGAACGCATCATCCCCTATATGTCTATGTCTATGTGTAAGCCCTGGAACTTCTGACTCTTCTGGCTCTTCTGACTCTTCTGATTGGAAAGGAAAGGCATTGTCCTCAATGCAGCAATCCCGTCATCATCAAGGTAGGGAGATAGATCCCCAACATTCAATGTGGCGGGCACCCCATAATCTCTGGGAAGTGAAAGCAATCTTGCGTTATCATTCACCCTTGCCCTTGTAAGGTCCTTCCTTCGGCTTTATGTGGGGAAAGAAGCATTATCCTTTCTCTTGCCTGAAACCCTTTATTTCCTCAAATGCAAGCATACTAGGTTGACAGATTGATTGAAAAGCGCCTTGGCTTTCGATGCTTGTTAGACCTTCTCTTGTAAGCCTCATTGACGGCTTTGATTCGATCCCTCACTTGTTCATGTAACTTGATCATACATAGATTGAGAAACTTTGACTCCGCGTCTTTATGCACTAATTCATCCTTAGGCAATGGTCTCCAGTCTAACAACGGTAAGTCAGGATTCAAACCGTAAACGACTTCAAACGGAGAGTGAGTCGTTGCAAAAGTGGGAGAACGATTGTAAGCAAAGTAGGCATGTGCTAATCTCAAGTCCCAATATAAGTCTTGCTTACCAACAAAAGAACTCCTAGAATCCTATTCTTCTGTTTGGCCATCGGTGGGTGGTGTGAAGTACTAAACAAGAGCTTTCTTTGTTCCAACCTTAACCCTCTTCTTTCTTATAAAGGAGGTGAGCCGGCTCTTACGTTTGGAATCGGCAATGGAGTCTACTCTCCTGGCTTGAACTTGCTCTTAGTAAGATGACAAGTCACGCACTGACTTACGATGTTGTGTACATCTCCTTGCATCTTTGGTCAATAGAAAGACTGTCTCAACACATCCAACGTCTTCTGCCTGCACACCAACAGGATCAATGGGCCAGCCAACCTTCCTCGCCAACCCCATGTGCTTCACGTACCAATAGTTCACGAACCGAATGCTTGGGCACACACACATAGAGAGAGGATTGCCTTCAAAGATAAAATTGTATTATTATTTATATTCTGTAAGTAATTAAATAAATTATTAAATTTGTTATAAAAATACTATAATAATAATATAAATAGTAAGTATTATAATAATACTAAAAGTATAAAATGAATTAAACTTTTTAAAAAATAGAATAATATTAAATTTAATTAATATTTAATTAATATTTTTTATAGGATAGTGAGATCTCTAAGACAAGAGCTAAGTAAGCAAGCAAGAAGTCCTGTCCTGACCTAAGCCCAATCAAGGAGATTGGTTCGAAAACAGCCTTAGTTAGACTCATTCTGGAATACCAGGAAGACTAGTTTACCTGATTTTAGTCGATGAAATGAGACTAGAGAAGTCAGTGGCACACACAGGTGGAGCTCGTGCCGTTTGTTACATTCGTTCCAATAGTACTAACCACGCGACAGTATAGTCAAAACCACGCTTCGGGCGTAATTCCATGACAGGGTTCGGACTGTGGGCACCTTAAGCTGAGCATGACAGGGAACATAAGCTCATATGTGAAATAACTCTGTTATGTTATTAGTACTTTCTTCTTTATGTGACGAGGACCTGACACGAGAAAGAAGTATGATCTGTTGGCTCCCGAGAAGTATGCTTCAATTCAACTCTTCGCTTCGACGACCCATCAGTCTTTTCTTTACCTAATCGAACCCGAGGAACGCTCCTTCTTTTCCTCTTTCTCCAACACAAGAGTCAGTCCGCCCTTAACGGGAAGGGCTAGGTGTGCCGGGCAGGAAGAGAGTAGAGTCTTAGTGCTTTGAAGCGGAATGCCCTAAGGTAGTAACCAACGGAAGAGTCATCTTTTCTCTTTACTACGCACGAAGCGGAATAGCTACCCCATTTGCTACGCCCTTTTCTTTCATTATGATCAATAGATCAGGCGGGGATTAATTCGTACGGCAAATAACACACCTATAGTAGCGGACCAGTATTATCTCGCATCGGACATGTTGAGTTGGACGCTTTCCCAGTAGATGCACCCCACTTAATAGATAAGGTACTTATCGGTCGCTACCACACAGGCAGTCATCTCACTTGTGCGAGCAAGGTTCAAAACACTATTTATAATACGTCTTTCTATCAATCGAGAAAAGAATCAAGCTAAAGCTTGCCTATATCCCTTAATTCAAGGCCTTCTAAAGTCAGTCGAAAGGCTACTTCCTTCCCACATACCTCTTTCCAGGTAGCTTACTAAGCATTCAGTCCTGCTAGCCCGGTATAATACCTTTCTTCCAAAGAATCTTCCAACTGAGAATTCGCGATTGAAATCTGGAGTGCCCTAAAAAAGACTTTGAAAGGCGAAGGATAGTGCTATCAGAGTTCCAGAAACTAGTTAAGCCAGTAAGCTATCGAGTTTGAAATTCTGTCGACTAGCAAGTTGTCGATCAAACAAACCCGTAGTTTCTTACTCCGCATTCAGAGTCGTCCACTAATTCCACTAGATCGAAGGCGTCAGAGTCAACGAGGACTAGAGTGCCCTTCGGGCTTTAAGCTAAGGCTAGTGATTCCTGTCTCCATTTTCTTCATCTTCGCCTTATTATCCGGGGATGAAAAAATGAAGTAAATCCAAGGGGAGAGCTTACGAGTGAACTAGGGAGCTCTCTAGTCAGACTAAAAGAATGAAAGGCAGAAAAGCAAGAATCCAATCAGCTGCTTCATCTTCATCCAACAATCCTTTCAGAATGTGATAAAAACGGATAGCTATTACCGGGCCTACTGAGTAAGGCGAGAGCACTAAAGATCATTCGATTGGGTGTTCCCTTCTGTTCTGAGAGAGAGGGGATCTAATGCAATGCCATTTCTCGTCCGTCCAAAGGCCTGTTCAAGCTCTCAGATATAGGCCTTCCTCTAAGCCCTTTCGATATGAGTCCCTTATTTCCTCCTTAGGAGCGAATCTCTTCTTGAAAGCCTTCTTCCCTGATTCCTCAACCTAGGATAGATCAATTGACTGTGTAAGCTCTCTAAGGTAGCTATCTATCTTTAATGAGGTTCCTAGTGAGGTCATTCTAATTTTCCTATGGTTCTAACCGGACGCTTATCCTAGTGACATTGTATCATCCTCTGTCACTATATCAAGATTAGTAATACCTTTCATTCTAGTTGTTCTCTTTCCTCTAGGCTAGAGAATATCTTCTTTCTAGATGTCTTTCTTACTTATTGCACTGGGAGAGGAAAAAGGAAGGATGCTATCTCCCTGTTACTTACCGTCATAGGACTGGGGAAGCTACTTCCAAGGAGAAAAGAAAGCTACTTCTAAGGGGGCTCGCAACTTGATTAGAGAAGGGCCGCTCGCGGGTTCATTTCCTATAGCGAGGATCAGAAATATATTAAATAGCCGACAGGTTTTATTTGATGCTCGTATAAAATTCAATCAAGGTAGACGGGAACTCTTATTGGTAAAAAATTAGATGAGACCGGTCATTTCGACTGTTGGTAAACCTTAAGGGGTGCTCCTTTAAAGCTATTGGTATACTCTGCCAGGGGCATTCCACATTAAAAGTATAATTTTTAATCTGGCTTTCCCCTTTTTTTATTTTTTTGTTTGAATATGCTTAACACACTTTCTGGTCGTCCCTCCAGCATACGGGGATCGGCCCTACGCACCGGGGACGAAGCATAGAGGTTACTTTAGCCTGTTGTACTGGAGTGCTTCATCGTCAAAAGAACAACAATGGGTTGTAGCATTTTATATGGATTTGTCTAGAGGATGTAAAAGAGGGCTTCTCGTCTAAAGGCAGGGGTGAGCTTTCTCACTATAGAATTCGCACTACGAACGAAAGACCAACGAGGATTCAGGAGGAAAAGGAGTAGGAGCTAGCTTTCATTGAAGTAGAGGCACGAAGTAGCGAAGAATTTCGATTAAAAGAAAAGGAAAAGTGTGAAGAACTCAAATGGAAAAGACTTTCTATCCCACGAATCCAAAACGCATTTTTGAAAGCCGAGGTTACCGGAGGTAACCACGTCACTGATTTATCCAACGAAAGCAATCGACATGATGATTCCTAGCGAAAACTCGCGAAAAGGAATCAAGCCGGAAGCTTCGATTGAAGAGATGCGATCTTGCACCATCTTCCACTTTTCTCGAGATCCGGAGTTTTTCGAGAAAAGGTCCTATCCTTCAATATCATGATTGGGTCAACCAGGCCAGATCATGAGTAAAATATCATGATCGGGTCGACCAGGCCAGATCATGAGTGAATAGAAAATCGAAAACGTACATAGCTGTTCCAGCTGAAATACTTGGAATAATTCTACCACTTCTACTAGGAGTAGCCTTTTTAGTGCTAGCTGAACGTAAAGTAATGGCTTTTGTGCAACGTCGAAAGGGTCCTGATGTAGTGGGATCGTTCGGATTGTTACAACCTCTAGCAGATGGTTCGAAATTGATTCTAAAAGAACCTATTTCACCAAGTAGTGCTAATTTATCCCTTTTTAGAATGGCTCCAGTCACTACATTTATGCTAAGTCTGGTTGCTCGGGCCGTTGTACCTTTTGATTATGGTATGGTATTGTCAGATCCGAACATAGGGCTACTTTATTTGTTTGCCATATCTTCGCTAGGTGTTTATGGAATTATTATAGCAGGTTGGTCTAGTAATTTTAGGGGGCGGCCGTTCGGTCGCCTATGATACTAGGACCAATAGGTAAAAAATTGCTTTGTGCCGCAGGTGTTGAACGATCTACTCTACACAGGTGTGGGCTTACAGGGCTAGGGCTCATAAACCTTTTCTTTCATTCATCAATAGGGCTCTGGTTGCTTACTTTTACGGGCCGGAATCCATAAATTGAAGTCATAAAAAAGAGAAAGATCTCTTCGCACCACTGAAAGACTACTTAAGATTCAATTCAAAAGGCGGCTACTTAGCCCTACATTAGCGGGACTAAGTAAGGCCTGAGGCCCCCTTCGAATCCTATAATTTTAAGAGCATACCGCAACAAAAGGATGGTCCCTTATGCATTTATTTCTTTCTGGAAGGGAAAAAAAAGTACCCCCCATCATGGTGAACCTCTCCTTGTGATCGTGATGAGGTAGATGCCTTCCAGCCGGGGGGCAGATCGAATCGGAGTTTCCTTAGGTAGCCACCGACCTACAGTTATCCTAAAACTTACGTGCTTGGTGGAGAAGAAGCGAACAAAGGTACGCTCGCTTGTTGTCTTGTTCTCTGCCGCGAACTGGGATCGCTCGCCAGCTAGGTCAGATTGGAGCAACATTGTATGAGAACATATTACCAATATTCGGGGACAAGGGGCGGAACGACCTCTCGATCTACTTACTGCAGCCCAGGAATAAAAACATCGTCTAGGCCTTCTCTCTTGCTCCGATCTCTTCTACGCCTAGGACGTTGTCTAGGCCAAGAGCCATAGTTAGTTGCTGTTTATATTTGGTTTCGTTGTTGATACCGGCAAGACCCAGCCAGATGATGTCTGCTGGTTGGTAGTGAGAGGATTCTTAGTACCTGCATACTCAAAAGAGAGCGCTGGTTAAAAAACAATCATTTTATTTTGTTTCTTGCTCTCTCTTAGCAGCGGGAAAGGAGTCTATCTATCTGCCTAGCTTTGGTAGATTTCCTCAACGCAATCTAAAAAAATTCTACGAATCCTTTTTTGGATAAGTCCGACGACTCAGCAGCAGTGCGGAATTTACTTTATCGTCCGGTGGATCTGATCTATAGTTAGGGGACAATACATACCAAAAGGTTCGAAGAAAGGAAGATAAGAAAGCAGAAAAAAAGGATGGATTTGAACCTGTAGCCAAGCCAAGGTGAAAGGTGGGTCTAGGCTTCGGAAGCATAACAGAAATAGCCTCAATCTTCCTCAGACCTCAGAAAGGAGCCAAAAAGCATAAACTAGGCTAGGCCTTCAGGGCGACTCGCTTAGCATGGTGAGTGAATCAGACCGCAGTGACACAGTCGTCCAAAGCTTTTGAACCCGAAAAAAAAGATGGAATTCCCCTTGAAGGGAAGCCAATCTTCATAAAAGAAAGACGCCGGCCAGAAAGATTATAAGTGGAAGAATCCGTGCGTGGAAACAAATGGGGAAAGTCGAAAAGCGGATCAGGAAGCCCCCGCCCGCTATGCTCTTTATCAACAACGCATGAATTACATTCATTCATTGAATAATCAAGCGAAGGCGGCGTATTGAAAGAGCTCCTGCCAGATCGCTACACAAGCCATCGCTCTACACCGAAACAGAGAGGAGCTGCTTATTCTATTCTATTATTATTATTATATATTTATAAATAAAATTGACTAGTACTATTCTATTATAAGAACGCTACGCAAAGCTTTCAACATTCGCTATGCTACGCGGCTCTATTCATTCCATCATTCAATACACACGGAGAAAAGGAGGAAACACTCTTTCTAAAACACTACCCGGCTGCTCTATGTATCAGCACTAAAGACGTCGGTAATCTCAAATCCGTCTCTATTTCCACTCTTTATTGGCTCGTTTTGTAAGAATAGAGTAGTCAAAGTAATTGCGTCTATCATTGAAGGCAGCCAAGAGTAACTCAGGGCTTTAGTACTAGACTATTCAGCTCGTTATAGTCCATTAGTGGGTCTAAGGCTAATCTATATTGTCCGGTAAGCAAGCAAGGGAGCCTCTGGCTTCGTCCCTTCGTCTCGCCACAAGACAAGCTGTGATATAATCTGTCTATACCTTACTCGGTTCAGTCAGATTATTCAGTAAGATATGGTTTTTTGTTTGAGGCTTCGCTTCACTTACCCTAGGGGGTAAGTGCCTCGTGAACTCCGTTAGCTAGGTGCAGGTCTTTCCCCCTCCTAGTAGTCAGTCTGTTCTTTCGAGGTAAACGAGAGTCTACGTTTAGTTGAACGTAGCCCGCAGAAGTCAAGAGGTTGGTTATAGGGGCGACTTCCAGATAAAATTAAGACGAGGAAAGCTTATGGACAAAAAATGAGCATTCCGGCCTTACACGCCTTTTCAGTAAAGGAGCGAAAGGTTAGACCTTAGAAAGTCAGCGAACAACATAATGAAGAAGACAGCGAAAGTATGGAAAAAATCTGGGAAGAGAACAAGGAGATCTCTGAAAAAGGAAGAGGCAAGGAAGTAGTCAAAATGTTTAATTTAAAAGGATACAACCCGTTCTTGGGCTTAAGACTATGCGCGTCGCGTGCTCGATCTAGCAATCTTGGACAATTGTTTTGATGAACTGTCATTAAACTAAAAAAGAAAGAAGAGAAAGAACTGGGAGTTGGCGCCTGGTTGCTTGCTTACCAAGCCATCCCGGCAAGCTCCTCCAGTTCGATTATTATTCTTGACTTGACTTATTATTATAAAAACTACTCACTATCCAAATGAACGACGATCGATTATCTACCCAAGAAGATAGAAAGTCCCACATACAAAAAAAGGTCACAAATAGAGTTGAACCAAGTAACATTGCAAAGGCATAATGATAGTAGGGTCGGGATATCCCCGCCCTCCGAACCGGACGTGAAGGTCTCCCCTCATCCGGCTCTCTGCAGGAGAATCTCCACTCACTGCTTCCCCTAATATCCTCCCTTTACCACATCATGGGGGTTTACAGGAGATCCCAGAGGCTCGCTCGGAAAGGCTGCTATACTATACCTTTTGACTTAACTCTACTCTAGTAGTCACTAGACTCACTATAGTAGTCTGTCCGGCTGCTCTTGCTGAAATCATTACTCTTCATTCTCCCGTGCTCTAGCAATTGCGCTCTCTAGACCACTACCATGTAGTTAGGTAGGGACAATTAATCCGTAGTGACGGGAATCTAGGAATGAATGGGATCCCTATCAATAAAAAAAGAAAGAATATCTAATTAGTTACACTACCTTTCTCTCACTCAATAGATCTATCTGGTCTGATACGGTACAGTACAATATGAGACGATAGAATGCAATGGGATGGATGGTAGAAGGCTGCCTGCGCTCAAAAGCGATAATTCACTTGTCCCCTTGTCCATAGGGACCTCGTGGCATACAACCGAAACGACTCCCGCCAGATAGCCGCCCCTTTCTTTCTTTCAGAACCTCGTGGACGGAAGAAAAAAGGGAAGTTAAAAAACAGGGCACACACATAAGGCTCGCGAAGTAGACAGCAAGCAGCAAGCAACAGCTTCTCAGCCCCCTAACCTTGATTGATATTCTATTAGTAAAGTCATGATCTTACGAATTTTAAGATTGAAGAACGAGCTCTTTTGCTGGCCCCTATCTCTAAAGGGGCGTAAGCATTTCACTCGCTAGGGAATGCCATTTATTCACTTGCATTCTTGCTAGCACTACAAAAAGCTCCGGTCTTAACGTCCCTACTACTGCTGTGCAGCCTTTCCTCGGGTTCGTAGAGTCGGGTTTCCCGTTTACCCACAACGGAGGAGCCGCCCCCACCGGGCAGGCGGCCACGGGTCATAACGCACTCTTCGCACAACAAATCCACTTTGAAGTTGACTTATTCGCTCGGCCAATCGTCGGAATGTGTACGAGATACCATAGGGGCCCAATATCTCAATAGCACCTTTGTCTAAAGCTTCGAATGAGACTTCATATCCAAAACGCAAGAACGATCTGACTAGAAAGTCATTAAAAACTTGATCGAAGAACCAGCGTTTATTGAAGAAGCTATAGAGTCGATTACAAAAAGTACTAGTTTGAAAGGCTCGTTGGAATTGATCCGCTACGGGATTTACATTATACGCAACAGAAGCACCTGAAGTACTAAACAGAATAGGTATTAGTTTGGTAATGGTTGGAGCAGCAAACTCGGATTCGGCAAGAATCTCATTTTTTGGTAGTACGAAGAGGGAATTGGCCCAAAAATTGGATAGGGGTCAAGACGCAGTCGGGCGCCGGCGGCTGACTCAAGTGCCCCCCGAACCGCGCGAAATGGTCGCCTATTACACGGCTCACTAACTCTGCCTGGGGTGTGGGTACCTATTATTCGTCGGCGGTCCGGCGCACCCCTACTCACTTAAAGGATGCTGCTTAATTACGAAGAAAATTCTGAAAGAATTTAGAGAGTTCCCTTTCGTTAAGCGCATCGAGCCAGGAGCGGACCTAAGAAAAATTAAAACTTACAAGACTATGTTTCCGAGTGCGCATCGGAATCATGTCGCCGGAAGACTTTGTCTTGCAAAAGCTTAAAGGCTTGGGATTGGACTCCGCCCCTATTAAGGTCTTCATTAAGGGCATGGAGCCTCTCCAACCGTTCCTCCCCCGTGGAGGTTCGGGGATTAGACAGAGCTTGAGCCCCTCGCCGCTCCCAATCCCCCTCTGGATCCAGAGGGGCCATCTGTCTAATGATGGAAACCTTGACCTCGAATAGGTCTTCGGCTTGATACCGAGTGAAGTGGTAATCTTTCACTACTCTTTCTTTTTTTTTTTCTTCAACTTCACAATCATCATGATTTTTATTCTTTCTTTCTCTTTATATATCTAATTAGCATATCATCTTCAAAACGCGCCTGCTTAAACCGAGAGACCAGCTTTTTATTATAATTATATAGGTCCCCAGGTCCCATTCTTCTCTAGAGTAGAAAATAAAAGAGATGCTGTAGGAACGCCGCCCCATGTCTTATATTGTAGGGGAAGCCCTTAACTTAAGGAGGCCGAGGCCCGTGATTAAACCGGTAGTGTAAGTGGGTTTATAGATCTCGTCGGGACTAGTAGTATACTTCGTAGTCGCAAGGCGCACCATCTTTCTTGTTTTATATGAATTAGCGCATATGGCTTTCTTCTTATTTTTATGTATGGGATAGCTGCTTCCTAGTGTAGGTGTAAAGAGAGCCTTCTTCCCGCTGGTTATATGCTTTAGAGAAGCTACTAAGTAAGATACTATACTCTTAAATAGCATAATATAATAAAAGAATTGGGTAATTAATGAAGGAACTGCCTCTCTATCTATACCTTTTTTATACGAGCAGGTGAGCTTATGCTCCCACATCCTAATTAATATGGTTTTACTTTAATTTAGATATTAGATAGAGGGCTGCGTCTTCCTATGACCTTATCTCTTGATCTCTCCAGCCAAGCGCCTACACGACTGACTCATTCGCTTCGTGCACTCTTATTTTTTTTGTTATTATGTGCTATTGTTCTCTTACCATCCGCTCTTACTCTTTATTATCCTTCTCTCTTAACAACCTAATGACACAAGAGCGGTACACCGACCGTTCAACAGCGACTTCCCACGGGTGACTTATCTTTCTCTTTCAAGACAGACCTAGTACCTGTTTTGTCCCTTATTAATTAGGATTTTTTCCTTTTAAATATAATATAATTTATAATATAATTAAGAGAGCGGCTTTCTAGCCAAACAAAGCACATCTGGCAGCAGCAAGTAAGCAACATATCACAACTCACAGCGCACAACGAGCAATAAAACACTACTTATGTAAGACGGTGATTCTTCTTATTCAGTGCAGTTGTAGTCAGAGGAGGAGCTCTCCCTTTCCGAGGAAACTAAGGTGCTGCGTGCTTGAAAGTCAGGCTTCGTCCCGTCTACTTCTCCGGCTGGTAATGGGCGGGTGGTTCTCGACCTACTATACTCTGTCTCTGACTCTAGGAATCTATCGGACCAGACTGGCCCTTGTGCGTTAGCAGAGGAAAGCAGAGAAGAGGATAAACTCTTGCTCAATGCTTGGCTTGCGTTAAGGGAGTTGACTTGCTCGACCAACCCTTGAACCGGCACCCTTAGAGAAAGACGAATGAGATGTAAACAACCTCTTCTTTCTGCTTTTTCTTCAAGGACCAAGCGCTAGTAAAGAAAAGACTCCTCTCCTGGAATGAAACCTTTTCATTCATCACTTGGTCGCCCATGCAATAGCTGCCCCTTCCCCCGAACCTAAGATTTAACCTTAACAGTTGATATCTACGCCTTCACTATCGGAAATCAAAGAAATATAAATAACAGATCCTATAAGGTAAGGTGGTTGGTCCCCGTCCCCCCTAAGATTGGATCCAAGAATTGGTGGGTCCACATGACAACTTCCCGGGACATCCAGCTTATTATCCTCGCTCGATGCGATGACGCTGGGGCTGGTTAACCAGCTTTTGAAGTTGAGCGTGCCTTGCTCTATACTATAAAAAGAATACTAAGAGATATGAATCCTAAAATCTAAAATTTAAAATTAAAGGCTTCTCGCGGGTCGGTCCTTTAATTCTTATGCGATCCTGCCTTCGCTTCCTAGACCTTAAGTCAGTAAACTCGACCTAACTTGTCGAGCCTTCCTAAACTCCTTTGCTTTCTCCTCATTCAGTGAGTTCAGTATACGGAACCCAGCCTCCATAACGCGATGCGGCGACCGAAGAGATGTGCCGTGGCAGTGCTTTTCTTCCGAGGGCTTAGTGGAGGTCTAACGAAGAGTTGGTCCAGACTACGCTTATGAATGTCGTTGTCATTCCTCCGCTTCTTTTTTAGCTTATTATGGGAACCGATCCTTCATTTCTATCAAGAGCATGCCTACTCGCTACGTACCCCGAACTCATAGGATTGCATACATCTAGTCGGGCAGTCTCTAGCTGAATTAGAAACAACCCTTGCTCCTCCTGAACAAGATTGGTCTCTAGCGTTGCGTTGCTAGTTATTCACTCAATCCGAAAGCATTCGACGCTGCAAGCTTTTAGAACTTGCGTTTTACCTCCCTTGAGTATGAACTACCTATGGAAGCTATTTTACAGGTCTTTTATTCTTTTCTTTTGATTTGCCAGGAAGCAACTACTCTTATAGCGACTGAAGCGTCAGAAGGAGCCTGTTGCATTGGGGGATTGTATTTAAGATGTCGGGGGATTAATTAAATGCCGGATGTTGGGGACTACGGGGCGAGCCAGGAGCAGAGTTAAGAACTCGCGACCCTATGAAATGAGCCTGGAAATGCCCGCTTTTCTTTAATTGCCCGAACGGATGTATGTAATAGTAATAGCTCAACTCAAAAAGCAGGTTCACCAGCTACTGCTTCTGATGCTTCTGCTCACGAGTAAACTTCTGCCTTTGCCGCATCAGGAAGACTTCCGGGCGAAGAGCGAGCAGGATCTTCTATCTAATCTAAGTAAAGTAGTCGTTGACTTAGTGTGCAAGCTGGCGTTTTCCCTTAATTAAGAGCGTAGTCTGGACTAACCCGGCGCACCGGGAACTCACCTGTCCGATTCCATTTTAAATCTATATCCCATCTACCTACCAAAGCCAATAGGCGAGGCGACGCAGGATAATCCAATCCCCCTCTGGGTCGAAGGTGGCCCTTGTTTGGATGATGTCCGCCTTGACCTCCATGAGATCCTGGGGGTGAAACCACTTCTTTGCTTTTCTTCCGCTGCGCGTTCATCTGACTCTGCTCGATCGGAACTACTTCTCTATATCTATTATAGATTATATATATATAGATAGATATAATCTATATCTCCGAGCGGAAAATAAGGAAAACGCTTTCGCTCTTTACTTTAGCTACTGGTCCAGACGCGGATGCGGGAGTATTGGCTTGCTCGACTACGAATTATAATAGCTCCTTTAAACCCGAAACCCCTGCCAAGGGAGCTCTTGCTCTTAGCGCTTGAACTGATCCTTAACAACGCTATCCCAAAGCATCCTATAACTCTTACTCGAGCGAGTAAACAACCTCGTTCTGTAACAATGTAACAAACAAAAGCCAATCTATCTAGCCGACCAATCTTTGCACTCAGATCGGAATCACTGTTGCGTCGCATCGTGGTTCGCGTAAGCTCAATGCTTAGGGAAGAGTTATGGCTTTACTCCTTCTTAATCTAGCATTGCTACTCTTCTTTGGGACCAGACCGACAGCCCACCACTGGAACTAGCTTTGCTCTCGCTCGGCTCACTCCCGCCTGTCTTCTTCCAACCATAGTGAACTTTAATATTACTCTAGGACCGTTTTTGATTTTGGAAAATCAAGAGCCTAAGCTCTGATACCAATTTGCAGCATATAATTTGGGATTATGACTATTTTTTAGTAGTTTATAATTAATATCAGATGAACAATAAAACTGATATTAACAACACTAAAACAGGGGATAAATAATTGTTTTTGTGAGGGATTTTCTGATTTGTAATACGAATACTAAGGCACGAAATTAACAAGCAATAACAAGGATATGAAAGACTTAATCTTTCTACTTAATCACGCCACAAAGGTCGAGACTAAGGGTACTCCACGAAGGTAGTAAAACAATCCACGAAGGAATGAAGTTTTGCACAAAGCAAGGTTTTTTCATAAAAAAAATCTGCCTTGTTACAATGGAGGATGGCTCTTTATATAGAGCATTACAAAGCTCAACTACTTAGCCCTAAAGAACAATCTACCCATTGATGTCCAACTACTTTAATCTAAGGGCTCATTTTTAAAGAGTAAGAGGACAAATACTACATAAAGAGATCTGAATTTATAATGCTTAGGACAAGGGAAATAGCTGCTATTTGTCTTGATGCGTGGTCCATGGCTGCCCTTGCAGAAGAAATAAGCAAAAGAGGAGACAAGGGAAGATAAGGACAAGATGTCGCTTTCCTTGTGTTTTTCCCACATGTAAGCTGCATATTGTCATCTGTGAAGGCCTATTTTAAGCTGTTTTATGATTCTTATCTCCTTAGTATATTCCAAGGACCAATTTCCATCCTTGTTCGTGCCATTCAAGGCATGAGAAAAGACATAAGCGCCCTTGTTATACACAAGTGCCAAAACAGATCTTAGACACAAGCATTCTGGAATCAGATGAATTGCAGCGTTCATAACTCTTTGCTCAGGATGCATTTTAATGCTCATGATAGCTCATTTTTAAGCTATGGGTGTTAGCTTTCACCTCCAAAAAGAATCACCCAGAAATGTTGCCTAAATCTCCAGTTGTGCAAGCTTTAGTGAGTTCAGGTCATTTCTCATGTTCAGCGTTTTCTTGTGCAACAGCAGCATCTTTGATGCATCATATCTCCTAGCTCAGGTTGAGTTATTTTGCCCATGATAAACCATATGAAACCTAGAAGAGTTGGCTTTCATTTCCAATTGGAATCACCCCAAAAAACTTTCCTGGATCTTTCATTATTCAGCCTGGAGTGATTGCAGGTCAGAACTGACCTGTAGTTGCATTCATCTGCCAAGGCTGTTTGCAGTGGCTATAACTCGAGATACAGAACTGATATGGACCTGATTCCAACTCTCAGTTTTAGCTAACATTCCAAGCTTTCCAACCATATAAAGATAACCAAAAATGGTCAAGTGTATCTCAAAATATGACGCAAGTTACAGGCCTTGTCTGCTGACTTTTCTTGACAGAATGCTCTTTTTGTGCATGAATTTCTTGCTTAAATGCAACCATGAGCTTGGAGACTTGTAAGGCTTGTTATAATCATAAAACTTAGAGTCCTCTTGATTACTCCTGTTGCAAACTCCCTTTCTTCAAAATAATTTACCTAAAATTCCGTTTGATCAAAAACCATAACCAACACCAACTCCCTTAGCTCCTGCTGCAAACCCCCCGGGTTCAAAAGAAATTTGCCATCAAATTTAAGCACTCACAATCCGCTATTTTGCTCTTTATTGAAAACAAATAAATCCCATTTTAAATTGATGTATCTTCATGAAGTATTCATAGGATTTAAGCCTTCTCACACTCAAATGACTTCAACTCTTCATTTTCTAACATTATAGATGTTGTCTTTAGAATGAGTGAATGCAATCCCCTCCAGGATCAAATATTGTTATACAATACCTTATCATTGCAAGAATAGTCTCATGAAATGCATTGATTGATTTAGATCCTTGCTTAACAGCCCCATTTGCACTCCCTTGTACATCAGCAAACCAAAATAACAGCCCAAGTCTAAAAATTTCAGAGTTGAACTCCTGAATTCTTGTCAATTTCACACCCTTGTAACATCTTCTTGAGCTCATACCGTACTCAATCTCAAAACTAGTTAGAACAGTTTGATGTACTGTCCTTTTGTGACCAGTTTCATCTTCCTTGCCTTCATGGTGTGTGAGTAAATGATGTTTAAAAAGGCCTTGGGGCTGTTCATTCATATTCATCCTGTTAGGGGAAATTTCTTCTATAAAGAGTTTTCTTTATTAGAATTATATTTCTTAAATAATTAGAAGTGGGGATCGGATGCGGAAGATCTGGGTTGAGGGGTACTCCTACAGCGCCCCGAAAGACGTTCGTGGCAAGCTCCTTTGCTTTGAATGATGAAAAGAGTAGTCTCATCAAGAGATTCATGCCCAATGTTTTGTTGTCGTTGTCCATAGAAAGTAGTAGGCCAGAGAAGCAGTAGGCCAGAGAAAACCATATACAGACTAAGTTAACGTTTCCGATCTATAATAAAGAAGCAGCTTCCTTAACTACACTTGTCATCTAACGTAGATATACAGCGTCATCAGATACAGTGGGTATAGTGGATACCGTGGATACAGCATATATGCCTGATACGATACCAGGGACAGATGCAGTGGATACAGCTCTATTTGAAATGATATTATAAAAATATTGATTTTCTCTTTTAAAATAGAATTCTTCTCTTTAATGATATAGAATTCTTCTCTTAGAGATGACAAAAAAAATAATTTTAAAATAGAATATTTATTTAATATTTATTAATATTCTTACAGTAATTAAATAATAATATAAATATTAAGTATTATACTAAAATTTGTATTTTTTTTTTTTAATATAATAATATTAAAAATAGATTTAATTTAACCGATTAGGTTTCTTTTACTCTTGAATTCAAACATCAAAGCGAGGCTACTGCCATCCAAAATTTAAATATTATATATATAAGATATATATTTATTTAAATATAAATATTATAAAAACTAGTAATTTACTTTTTTAGAAATGAAATGAGATTCTTTATTATAAGATAAATATTGTCATAAGGAGAATACAGTCTAAAGGTAGCATATTATCGGGTACTTATTATATAGTATATAACTATCAAGATTCTCTCTCTAATCTCTTTGAGCGGATAGACCTTATTAAATAAGAAATTTTATTTCTTATATAGAAGTTGCTTACCCATAAAAGGAGATGCCCGATCTTACCTTAACCTTAGGGGGGTTTCTCGAGCTAAATACGTTTCCTGCTTTCTCAAAGACAGGTTGGTACGAAATGAGCATAGGAATGCACTGGCAGGAGAGGGTAAGCCTTTGATGACCGGTTGCTATTGATGGGTCCCTCGACCAAGAGGTGCCCAGTAAGGCTGTCCCACATGCCCTGTAGAATTGAGGAAGTTACCCCTTACCTTACGTCAGCAAGTGTATTCACGAAAGAAAGAAGGCGTCTAATGAAGCGAGCGATAGAGATGGAGTTTACTGACTCGACTGCTAAGAAGAGGAAGCGAGCAGGTTGTCATGACAGATTTTTTAATTGGTTGGCGCGGGGAATGACCCTTATGAGGAGCTCTTCGAATAGATTTAGTCTTTCCTATACAGAAAAAGGGGCCTGTAACAGGAGATTCCCTCTCAGAGCTTCCTCCAGCGAAGTATGCTTGCTGAGGACGGATTGGTACGAAATAAGAATGTTGGCAAGAGTAGAACGAGTCCCCTTTTGTTATAGGAAGGACTTACCACCAACATACTAACCCTCTCACTAGCTATAAATAGCCTCTCCCTATACGGTCGAGCTCTTAAGAACCTAAAGGCCTCCATAAGACGTATATGAAGGGCATACTCCAGCAGTTTGTGTGTGGACGTGTGGCAGGGAAGCCCCCTTACTCTCAAGGTCCATACCAAGGCACTAAAAAGCAGGTCGCGTTAGACCATGTCTGAGTCCTACCATTACAGAGATGCCAAACCCAGGTTTTCATAGGAAGAAAAGGCCGCCGAGAAAGGTTGCCGTTTTGATGATGAATTTGTTGAGCAAGTCCCAACTGTTTAAAATGGATATTTCGTCTATTCTGTATGCTTTAGTAGAACGAGGACCTTCTAGGGGATAGCTTCCTCCAGTGAAGTACGCCTCCTGCTTTCGCAAAGGCTTGCTGGTACGAAGCAAGGACTGGAACGAGCGTTAGAGCTGGTTGTTGATGCGTGTGGGCATACTCGAGGAAGCACGTTTGATGGTTCTCTTGACCTACGGACGTAAGATCTCCCCGTATGTCCCTTGTTTGAAGAATGACTGGAAGCTGCGCTCCTCCTCTGCCCAATGGACGGAGCAAGTGAGCCCGTATCTTAGTCATTTCATGCCCGCCCCTCCTTCGCCTGTATAGGTAAGATTCTTTTTTGTCAATTTGCGTAGTCTAGTCTTGTAGTGTAGATTTCTTTTATTCTATAATAGATTGAAATTATCCCGAAACCTGGCTTGAATCTAAAGTGCTGCCTTTACCCGATCCTCAGTCTAGAGTGGCGATTGAATCTTTAATGCTGACCAAGGCACCTGTCTTAGGTATTGACTTTCGTAAACAAAGCCTAGAAGAGCAAGGGAACGAGCCTTTTAAAAAGAAAGAGGGAAAGCTCCGGTTGGGAATTGAGTTCTTCTCTTACCCCCTCTTATGGACCTATATTATCAAGTTCTAAATCAATCTCGGCTTAACTAGATAGGGATTGCCCGGTTAAAGTTATGAGATTACCTCTGTCTAAAGAAGGCTCGGTAGAAGCATATGACTTTACCCCAGTAAGTGGGCTAGAACCGAGCTCTGGTCTCAATCCCTACTCATAAAAGGCAACGGGATCGCTCCTGTCTGGGCCAGGTTTCAAGCATGATCTGGCCCCCTCTGATCCACTTTCACATTCGAGCAGGGCCAATCCAAATTTCAGAGCCTCTCCCAGAGGAGCGTCTTTACATCAGTAAATACTAGACGGGTTCGAAGGAGTGAGAAAACAGATGGTGTGATAACAAGAGCTGGTGGACCTTGTGAAGGAGACGGAACGAACGAAGCGAGTTCAGGTAGTAGTAGCTAAAGAAGCGACTGTGCGACCGAGTGAAGCTAGAGTAGATGTTTGTTTTAACAAAGAAGCTAAAAGGGCATCTACGCGCAAACCAGATATAAGATATGAAGTCCTTGTTTTTCTAAGATTTAATGAATGAGTCTTCTTTTTTTTTAGCTTTATTTAAGAAAATTCTTAATCACAATTTACGAGTGGAATACATGATAATGCTCCGAGCGAGCGACCGACCGTTCGGCGAGGTGAGCCTAAGGCGAGGCAGGCAGTAAAAGGCAGTTGTTCTCGCGCAGGATGCTTTTGAAGTTGAACCCCAACCCCGTTTTTGATCCTTACTTAGTCTAATTTTTTGACGTTGCTCCAGTCGGTTCCATACTGGCTCACCTAACCCCAGACTGGAATCCAAAAGCGGCTGTTTGGATATTTTTATTTTTGTGGTTGGTTCCGCCCCACCCTTTTAGTAAGTACTGGTGAGAGAGAAAGTTCTCTAAACATAACCTTTACCCAAAGAATACAAGAATGGCAATCCACCTATTGGTGTGCAGCTGTCCTCAACCGACCTGATCGTCCCAATCCGGTTGTCCTCACTAAAAACAGATCCACAATCTCTTATCTATAAAAGAAGGGGTTCAAGGAATGGAATCCTCTAGATAGGAAGGAGTTGATAACGAGCAAGTTTACGTTTTATATGTCCTTAGGCCGCGGCTTAATTCTACCATAACAGCATGAAAGGAATAGGATTTAACCAAAAAATGGGAATTTAATACAATACCCGTCCTCCAAACAGCTCCTTCAACGCATTCTGATCTTCAAGTACATGCGTGTAATCTCATTCAAGTATAGGGGCGAAGCTACTAAGATCGAAGCCCTGCCTTCCCCTAGTTCACAAGCTTAGTCATATAAAGGGAAAGGCGAAGCCGGTCCCACCATACTAAGATGGCATTCTGTGCTTCATTTAGTCGACCATTCCACCCATTCATCTAATCAAAGATGCTCTCCGTGCGCAACCCAATCATCCACCAGGAAGCCAGCGATCCGGCCATGAATCCAGTCAGCGATCCACCCAAAGCCAAGCATCGAATTTAATTCCTAATAGCGATCCCTGGGGCTTAGGATTAGTGGTCTATTTTCATATCAAATTAGACAAAACAAAAGGAAATAAATCTCAAGTAAAACGAGAGCCTAGAGTCAAAAAGAGACGATAGCGCCTAGAGTGAAAGGAGAGTCTACAATCAAGATAGTCCAAAGCGAAGCGTGGTCTTGCTCTCCGTCAAGCAACCTACCTATCTATCCGTGCCGTGTGCTCGGGCGGAGGCAGTGCCATACTGAAAGACCAAGTACTATAGTGTCAGCCTAAAGAAGAAGACAAGTTCACTGGAAAAGATGCTCGACAACCTGATCGCTGCTTTAATCAGAATAGGGCTGAAAAAGAGCCTCTCGTCCCAAACTGAAAGCCAGTAAACTTCACTCGTTCATGCCGCCATTCTATATATGATTGTCCTCTTCCACGGGAACCCCAACTCCCGCCTTAGCGTCTTAGTGCGTGTAAACCCTGTTTGATGAGCTTTATATATAAAAAGAAGGGTTTCAAGCCAACCCAGAGAATTTGGACCCAAAGACAGGAAAGCACCAACGGCTGCAGCAGTTGCATTCTCTTTAGAAAGCCCGTAACATTAGAAAGCTCGTAACAACAGGAGAGGTAGTTTACTAACTTTCCCACCGGGAGAAGGAGCATAGATGCACTTTGCCGAGCCATGAAATGAACTTTAGGTAACTATGTCTCAGGTTCGCTTAGATCTTTGAGCTGAGCTCATTTTCTTATAAAAATACTCAGATATGAAGTCTCCGGTTGTGGCTAAGACTTCCTTCTCTTTTTAAGTCATTAAACGAGCTTTTAAGGTCAGGTGGATCAGAAAGCTTATGCCCGTCCATCCCTGGATCGGGCTTTACAGAGGCAAGCAAACAAAAGATGCCCATCTTGGGTTTCACAAAAGAATAAGATATCAAGTCCCACTTGAACCCCTTTCACTGCCTCTCCCTGTAAAGTCGAGTCCTGCAACTCCTGGATCTAGCAGCTGACTCGTTAACAGCAGAGGTCTAGTCATCTTCGGCACCGTCACGCTCCAACGAAAGAGGAAGAGAAAGCTGACTCGACTAACTAAAGAAGAAGCAGTGGGCTTGGCCGTGTTCCCTAAGACATGGAAGCTTTTTGTAACAGCCGGTCTGTAAACTAGACGACTTGCGCGAGGAGGAAAGCCGTTAATTCCAATTCCAGAATAAGTGCCAGCTATTGATCAAGGGTTGGCCGAGTTCGGGATTAGAACTAAAGGTAAGGTCGAGCTCATAAAGCATCCTTTCTCCTATCCTATTGGCCAAGGGGAGTTGAAAAGTCTGTTTCAGATCCTGGCACATTAGACCGAGTTCTTTCAGAGCTTTTATGTTATTTTAACGTAGGCCAACCCTTTACCCTGCGTCCTCATCTAGAGGGCAGTGACAGCCTGCCTTTGCTTCTTTCTCTAAGGGTGCCGGTTCTTTTGAGCCTGGTCTTGGAACTTCTTTTTCTTAAGGATGGGAGCCATACATACTGTAGAGATCGCCAGTTCGGGCTTACGCTCTTACGGGCTTTCCTTTCCTGCCGAAGCTAAAGAAGCGACTGAGCGAGTAAAGCTGCAGGATTAAGAACGATTTAATTGCGCGGGGATCTAGCAAGATCTCATTAAAGCTCGTGAGCACTTTAGCTACTTACCTAGAAGACGGTATAAGGCAGACTTTATACTATACGATGTCGCTTTGACTTATTTCTGATGCCCGAGCATCAACTGCGCCAGAAACTTCTAACAAATCCTTCCCAAAACAGGTATAAATGGCAGAAACGTTTTAATAAACCGGCTGGCTGGGGATAAGCCCTGTTTGGTTTGAAAGGCATATCATATATAACACAGGATTTACCTCGATCGACTGGCAAATTAAAATAAAGATCTCCCTCCCCTCTCCTTTCTTGTTCGTCTTAATATGCGAGCCTCTTCCAGATCGTGTTTTTCTGACATGAAATTGGTATTTTACTGGCTAAGGGGAGCGCTGAACAAACTTGGATACTCTTTCTCAGCCGAAGATACGCGGGGTTGTCTCAGAAAGAGAAGCCCTCTCTCACTGGGGGTAGCTTGCTTCGTTTATGTTTATATGGAGCGAGCGGAGCGTATGAAACGAGTGAAGGTATGTAGCGAGCATGTCGGCGAGCAGGTTAGAGGAAGAATTAGGCTAGAATGCATCTAAGTATGGGTGGGTTCCCCGCCTGATGGACTAAGCCAGTGTATTCTTCCCTTTAATATGGTAAAAGAGTAGTCCCTAAGCTGTTACAGAAAGAGCCTTAAGGCCCTCGAAAGCAAGTGGGCGGGTAAGTTGTTCGGCTAAGGATAGCCTTGAATGCGACTAAAGACAGTCCTTGAGTTGGTATTCTAAGACAAGCTAATGGTTGGTCATTCTCTAACCAAATTCCCTATTTATACGCATACACTTGTTTATACATGTTGGAAAGAAC
>JAIUZE010000511.1:32500-40988 GCA_022085475.1 Heliosperma pusillum
GATCTAGGATAGGCGGCCAACCTCCTGGAGAAAGCAATGTGCATAGACCAGGTGAGTAAGGATGCAGCTCCGTGGACCGCTCGTCGGGCCTGATAGGTGGTGGTCTCACACCCTTCTCAAAGGAACCGTACGTGACACTCTCGCGTCATACGGCTCCGTCCCGGAATCAGGACCCCTCTTTCCTTTGACCAAGGAGTTCTCGAACCAACTCTTCCCCCCCGATCCAAAGAACTCCCTACATTCAAAAGAGAATAAGATCAGCCGAGTTAATCTTATCCTCTACTTGACGAAATAAAAGGGAGTTCTTTACCCCCAGATTTTCCATCTCGGAAAGGGCTCCTACCAGCCTTTGAAGCTGGTTCTGGGCGTTTATCTTGCCAAAAACGGTGCCAAAGAGTATGCCCCGGATTTTGGGCATATTCTTCTTCACCGACTCCCCGGAAAAGCCACAGCCTCCGGTTTCCCGAGGCGCGACCAACACAGAGAAAAATCTCTGCTCAATGTCCACCTGCCTCGCGAGGATTTCCTCGTTAAAGTCGTCAGTGTCTCGGCCCCCGAAGATGCTATCGCCGAAAAGAAGGCGGTCTCGAAGAGCCCTTTCTGACTCTGAAGGATTCAAGAAACCCGCCGGGTTAGGAGCCGGGAGTGGGTCTCCTTCCCCCGGCCAGTTAACTTCATAATCAACCTCCACCTCGGTTGAAGGCAGAGTGGGTAATACCTCTATTGTTGATAAGGAGTCAAAGCCACTCCCTACGGAAGGCGGCGACACAGGCGCCACCCCATCGCCAGGAACAGGGCGAGATCCTCCCTCACCAAAGTAGGTTTCGACTCCCGCTCCAAATAGGGAATAAAACCCTGCTCCGACGAGAAGAAGAGCCCACCCCGGAAAGAAAAGGATTCTTCCAAAGAGCCTTAGCCCGCTAGCCAACCCGGCTTGACCCAATATAAGAAGAAACGCCTCCTCGAACCCCAGTAACCCCAAAATAAAATAAAGAAGAAGGATTAGTGCAAAAACTAAAGAAAAAGGCAAAAGCAATTTGGGGACAAGTCTTGTCAGAATTTTATAGGTTTTTTGTATAAAACCTATCAGAATCGGAACAAACCAATTACCAAATCCACCTATCATCGCAGGCATAACCATAAAAAAGATCATTAAAAAAGCGTGAGCCGTTATTAAAACATTATAAAGTTGATGATTTCCACCAAGAATTTGATCGCCGGGGCGTGCTAATTCCATACGAATCAGTACTGAAAAGCATGTGCCCATCACTCCTGCAATGGCGCCGAAGATGAAATAGAGAGTCCCTATATCCTTGTGATTAGTAGAGAAGAGCCATCGAATCAGATTTGTCATAAAAAAAAGCTTTGTTTATTTCTTGCTCACGCGGGCCTTCGCAGCCGCAGAGCTTTGTTTATTTATCTAATTTTTGATCGAAATCGAATTGATTATTGATCATCGAAATCTATTTATGAAATAATTGATCGGGTTTTTCCCGAGAAAGAAGATAGGAGGAATCTTTGTCTCTAATTTCAAGTAAATGAATGAAGGAATCGGCATACCTATATGTATAGGGTATCGACCGCCGGTAACCAAGAAAGGCTAAGAAAGCCTTGTCGACCAAACAAGATAAAGGTCTCGACCATCGGTAACCGATTGGACCTATCTCCTCTAGCCATTACCTGTAACAGTAGGCCAACAACCTACCTTCAAAGGAGGCATCTATTCGGCTGGGTCCAGCTAGAGAAGGGGAATAAGAATAAGAACTACCCAACTAAGTTTTATCTCTGGACGTGTATCTGGAAGAAGCATTCCCAGACAGAGAAGTTGAGGCTCCTGTTCCTGATGAACATGAAGTCGAAGAATCAGCATTTCCAGCTGCTGTTTGTGGATAGAAGGCCTCTGATCTGATGCCGTTTGTTAAACAGCGATTCCCGGGAAAACCCCTCAGACAGAAGAGCCCTCTCTATCCTTTTTTCTAAAAGTAATTGTCTTTCGACAATAGACTCCTGTACCCCCCGGCCTAGGGGCTTTCCTTATAAAAAAAAGAAAAGAATAGCCAAGGCTAAAGCACTCTCGAAGCCTAAGCACCGACTCAACAAGACGCGGCTATCCAAAGAGCACCAACCCCTAAAAAAAAAGAGGGTCTGAAACCAGTCCATGCGTTCGAGTTTCACACAAATAAGATAGAAAATAACTAATAGAGGAAGAAAAGAAGTCTTAGAAAGGAATAGAAAAAATGACGGATGTACAGAAAGAAAACCATAGGCTGGGCTGTTAGTATACCGTCACTATAGCGGTTCCTTCTGATCCGTCCAAAGAAAATGGCTACAAAAACACCGAGAGCCCTAGAAAGTAAAGAAAAAAGTCTAATCATGTTTTACCAAAAATGAGAAATGTGCTTTTTTTCGTCAGCCTTAAGGCCTACGGGTCTGTGCACATCAGCCCATCACATCAAGGTGACAGGATTCGAACCTATGGCCCTCTGTACCCAAAACAGATGCGCTGACCAGACTGCGCTACACCTCGTTTCACCCTCCGAAGCATATAGATCTACCCGATCGATCAAGACTCGAACCGAACTCGCTCTTTTTGGATTGGATTGGACCCTTCGCCCGCTTAGAAGTGGATTCGAACCACTGACACAAGGATTTTCAGTCCTTTGCTCTAACCAGCTGAGCTACCTGAACCACTTTCCTAAAGTCTGTTTTCTTCATCGAATAGCGCCCTTAACTTCTTTATTTTTATTCAAATAAAAGTGAAGTAAGAATAAAGAGAAAAGCCCTTTAAGTTTTAGTTAAGGGCGCTATTCGCTTGTTCGTAAAGCTTTCGAGCAGCTCTTTCAACTGGCGCCTAATCTCCCAACATGCTCAAGAACCGAGAGCCGTCCAGGGACGGCCGGAGGGGGCTTGCTTATAGAAAGAAGATAGGCCGGTCAAAAAAACAACGCGCAACGGGCTCTCTGCTCCTAGTCACTAAGTAGTGCTATTCTGTCCTCCGGGGGACTGGAGACTCCACCGAGGGGTTCTTTCTCTCACGTAATTTCGCCCGCTCGTTCCACTTCCGTGCCGGAGGAAATGGGATTCGAACCCATGATAAAATCTTCTTGTATGTCGATTTAGCAAACCAATGCCTTAAGCCACTCAGCCATCCCTCCAAGTTGTTGATCGGAAGTCAAGAGTGTGGTTGCCCGAAGGGCTATCTGATCCGATCAACTGCCTAAGCCGTAGCGCGCTAGCACGCGTACTCTTCCTCCACGAGCGAGATTATATCCGGAAAACCATAAAAACGGAACTGCCTTAGCATCCAAGCGAGACTCCAAAAAAGAGTCTGCCACTCGTTGGGCGACGCCTTCTTTTCTATGAACACTCTACCACTTAATGATGAACTTTGCCGGTCTCCGCCTCCGACCTGATTAGGAGGGTTAAGCCAAGCCCTTACCCACTTTCATTCATATATCTTATTCTTACTAGTAAGAATAAGAGATAGCCGGGGGAACTGGACTGTGACTCTTCTATTACATTACGCATTCTCGTCATGATCGATCCACGTCCTACCGCAGTACCTGTAGAACCAGGCTTGCTTAGCTTAGAAAGCTAGCTTACTAAGGTAGGTTACTTGCTTACTTCTTAGAGTAAGTCTCTTCGAGCCTTACTTACTTTTACTTCCCACGGGGCGGTAATTCCTATTTGCTTACTTTACTTGGAAGTTCTCAGGTGAAGGAATTCTTCGTTGATTGCACAAGCTAGCCAACAAGTCTTCCGGTGACTCATTTCCCATCGCTAGAAAGCCCAACCGGATCTTCTTTCTCTGGTTTCAAACCCCCAACCGGTAACCAAAAGAAGCAAGCCGGCTTCGGTAGTGGTAGTAGCTTCAAAGGAATTGGTAGTATGTCTTGAATAGGAATTCATAATGTATGAACTCAACCCATGTTGAAGAGCTTGAACAATGAAGTGAAAGGCTTGACCTTAGAACAATCAATCGAACGGCTAAGGCCAAGGTAAGGGCCTGTTCATAATCCCTATTCAAATTACTTGCTTGCATTTAAATTTGAACAAGAAAGGTGGCTTTCCTCTTGTTGCAGTCACTGTGGCTCTTGCTTGAGCCGGGAAGTACAGAAGGCACAGAGGTGAGAAGTGTTTAGATTATCGATACGAAGGTACAAAGTGGATTTATCATGGCCCTCCCAATGAATCCTTTTTATGCTATACGAGCATAAACAAGAACCATTTATTTAGAAGACCTGCAGGTCGAGGGAGAACTGCTTTGATTCATTTTCCACGCATAAAAGGAAAGCGGTCCCTTACCTTGTGACCTCTATTTCCTTCCCGTAATAGAACCTTCCACAGAAAGCAGCTCGCACTCGGTAATAAGACTAAAACATGGATTCTTTCCCATCGACTGGACCTTTCACAGGGACCAGGACGAATAGGGAACGGGAGCTACTCTTTTCGTTTCGGGATTGGATTGGAGTAGGTAAGGGCAGCGGGACCAGCAAAGCAAGATGAACAATCGGACCAAGCAAGCTATTAATATTTAGGGATAGATATTACCTTTCTTTTTTTTGTTTCAGGTGAATTGAAATGATTGAAGTTTTTCTATTTGGAATCGTTTTAGGTCTAATTCCTATTACTTTGGTGGGATTATTTGTAACTGCATATTTACAATACAGACGTGGTGATCAGTTGGACTTTTGATTAAAAATTTTTTATTAACCTCCCATGGATTCGAGTTCGAGAAAGGGGGTCAATTATAGATTCCTGTTTATTTATTTCAGTCTAATTAAAATTTGTGAATTCAAACAAGAATGGAATCACGCTCTGTAGGATTTGAACCTACGACATCGGGTTTTGGAGACCCACGTTCTACCGAACTGAACTAAGAGCGCTTTCTTATCACTTTTTGGAACCTAAAACTCTATTTACACCCTGTATGCATATGATATTGATTATATTGAGTATCATAAAAAAATGAGAGATTCCATATGTCTAATTTCAAAAAATGCCTCTTTAGTTCTTAGAGTAAAAGTAATTAGGTAGGGATGACAGGATTTGAACCCGTGACATTTTGTACCCAAAACAAACGCGCTACCAAGCTGCGCTACATCCCTTTCAATTCAATTGGTTCCAACAGTCTAATTGTAAAGAATCCTTGTCTTGTTTTCCATATCCTTATTATTTTACCATAAAATTACATGATTTATCTTGCCAGGCCATGTCTTGTTTTTGGTCTCATATCATATAAAATATTTATATATTTATGTATCTGAAAACAAAACCTGCCGTAAACTCAAAAAAGGAAAAGACTTTTCATGACTGCTCAGTTCCAGAGGAAAGGTATGCTATTCTTTTTGTTTTTTTATTTCTTATCTACTGGATCTTTTTCCATTTTTTTTTACGTATGCATTTCGTTTACAAACCCAAGTGATACTTGACTATCTATATATACATCTGCTCATAGATTAGATATGTATTATCTTTAAAAAAATTAAGAAGGAGGGGTTTCAATGCGAGATCTAAAAACATATCTTTCCGTAGCACCGGTACTAAGTACTCTATGGTTTGGGGCTTTAGCCGGTCTATTAATAGAAATCAATCGATTTTTCCCCGATGCGTTGACATTTCCCTTTTTTCATTTTAGTTATTAACACAGTAATGGGGTAATGAAAATTAGAGAAAGAAGCCATTTTCTGTGACTAATACCCCCTTTATTTTTTTCTGAACTCAAGTTGTGGTGAAGTTGAATCTACTTTTCTTCTTTAATTGCCCCTTTTTTATTTTAAAATAAAAAAAAGGGCAATTAAAGAAGAAAGGGGGGATAGAAATAACAAGGTGGGTTTACATAAGAGTATTATATTATACACGATACTTTAAAAAAATACTGTGAGTAGAAATATAGTTATAAACTTTTTTAATTTGATTACATACTATTTCTTAATTTATATACTCTTTATTATTAGTCTATTAATTGCAATGAACTCGTTTTAATTGTATTTCGAATTAGCAACATCTATATTTTTCCATTTCCTTTCTTCTTCACTTCGGTTCGAAAAAAATTTGTTTTAATTTAAAATCCCAAAAATAAAAAGGAGGTTCATGGCTAAGGGGAAAGATGTCCGAGTAAAAGTTATTTTGGAATGTAATAGTTGTGTTCGAAAGAGTGTTAATAAGGAAGCAAGGGGCGTTTCCAGATATATTACTCAAAAGAATCGATACAATACACCTAATCGGTTAGAATTTATAAAATTCTGTCCCTATTGTTACAAACATACAATTCATGGAGAGATAAAGAAATAAAAAAGATCGAACCGAACATCTGGCTATCCTCCCTTTAATTCAATTCAACGATTATATATATTATTTACTATTTTTTCGATTAAAATTATTATATATAAATAATATTTCTAAAATAAATAGAAAGATAAATAAACAAACCTAATCCTATTTTGGCTGGACCTAAAAAAATTTTTAATACGAAGTAGGATTTTTGGTATAAGGCAGAAATTAAACAAACTATGGATAAATCCAAGCGACCCTTTATTAAATCCAAGCGATCTTTTCGTAGGCGTTTGCCCCCGATCCAACCGGGGGATCGAATTGATTATAGAAACATGAGTTTAATAAGTCGATTTATTAGTGAACAAGGAAAAATATTATCGAGGCGAGTAAATAGATTAACCTTGAAACAACAACGATTAATTACTATTGCTATAAAACAAGCTCGTATTTTATCGTTGTTACCTTTTCTTAATAATGAGAAACAATTTGAAAGAAATGAGTCGACTACTAGAAATTATAGTTTTAAAACCAAAAAGAAATAAAAATAATAATATGCCTTTTCTTTATTTAATTGATAATAATGGAATTGAATCAAAAAAGGAATCTGAACTCAAATATGGGTTGCGGCTTTGTTATAAAGAAATCCGAAACTCCAGATTTTTTGTCGTATCATAACGTAAAAAAATCGGAAAAATCTTTTAATTTTGAATGTTTTTTTGATTTTTATTTATGTATCATATTTTATCAGACTAATTTATACTCTATACTCCCGGAGAATAAACTCCGGGGAATTTCATTTAAATTATTTTGGAGTATTCTTGCCAATCTTCTTTTTATATGATTTCATTTGAAATCATATAAAGACAATTCCTATTTAATATAGCTATTTGCGCAAGTACTTTACGATTAAGAAGCAACTGTCTCTTGGACAGATCATGCTTAAATTTGCTATAATTACAGCATACCCAATTTTCGCGAATTACTGCGTTTATCCGAGTGATCCATAAACGACGAAAATAAATCTTTTGCTTACCTCTATCCCTATGAGCCGAAACTAAAGCTCTTATTTTCTGTTGAGCAATGGTTCGAGTAAGTCTTGAATGAGCCCCTCGAAAGGTTGATGCAAACAAACGCATTTTTGTTCGACGTCTCCGAGCTATATATCCTCGTCTAACTCTAGTCATTGAATAAATGAAACTTTGATGAATAACTAATTGATTTTTTTTCATTGAGTTATTCTTTTCTACTCTCCTGGGCTATTAATACCAAAACGGATTGTTCCAATGTATAAAAAAAATCCCAATGGCTTTTGCTGCTATAACCTTCCCGACCACTATTTTTTTCGACATTTCGTCTTGAAACAAGACAAAAAACTAAAAAATTTTATTAATGTATCAAAGAAAAGTAAATAAATAGAAATTTTAAATTCTATTTTAATCTAGATAAATAAAAAAGAATATAGTGGGTTCCTTCGTTTCTATGGTTCCTTCTTAAACGGTCAGGTCCTCTCTATACACCGGAGCCCCTTTACTTTACTTAATTTATGTCTATTGATAACTTGTACAGTTCAAACTTTTTTGGCTCTACCCATGAATTATCCAGTAATGAATGGGTCTTTCACAATTAGATTCACCTATACAGTAACGGTATTTCATTTTGAAGGTTAGCTGGATAGCTGACCTTAATAGTCCGTTCTTACAAATAAAGGGATTTTTCTCTTAATAAAGGAATTCCCCGCTAAATGGATAACGTTAACGCTGCCAATGGGAAATTTTTTTGGCTTTACACTAATATAAACCATAAATTTCATACACAATAGATGAATAGATCTTTTTTTTAAAGAGTCACTTGAGTTTTTCCATTTTATCCTATTCATCTGTACGGATCATTAATACCGGAAAAATTTTTCATTTTCGTTTGCTTTTCTTTTGTTCCAGCTCATAATTTGAACGAGTCACACATACACCCTAGTACATGTTCCTCGGCGCTGAGGACATCCCCGAAGAGCGGGGGATTTCGTGACATTTCTGATTGGCTGTCTTGTGTTTCTAATAAGTTGTTTAATAGTTGGCATGCTGAATTATATTATATACATAATGAGCTGGTTTAGATTAATCCTAACCGAATGCATTTCTAGTTAATAGAATCTTAAGATAAACCCAGTGACAAGATAAAATTTAAAACTAAAAATTTGAACTCTTTTTTTAGTCGA
>JAIUZE010000512.1:0-18661 GCA_022085475.1 Heliosperma pusillum
TATAAGGAAGATATTAATAAGAGAGATAGTGGACGTAGACCTTTAGAGAGTAGGTCGAACCACTTAAAAATCGCTGCGTTCTTATTGTTGTTTGATCGTTATATCGTTTTCTTATATTTCGATTCATTCACAAATCTGTTCGAATCAGTACTGCACAATCTTCATTGTTTAAACAGTGCGCTGTACTGTTTAATCTGCCTGAGTGCTGATTCGTAACAGGTAAATTTCGAGTTGTTTGTTTAAAGTTTGAAAAGGTACTTAATTCACCCCCTCCCCCTCTTAAGTATTGGATCCATAAACTCAACAATTGGTATCAGAGCCTCGTGCTCTTGATTGCTTTACCGCAAAGAGTTTGATCCTTTTGAGTTTATTTTTCCTTCTTTTATTTTTAAATGAATTCCAGTTCCGTCAAATGTCCTGTCTTCGATGGCACGGACTATGGCTGGTGGAAAAATAGAATGATGAATTTCATTCAAGGAACTGATTACGTGTGTTGGGCAATCATTGAAAATGGCCCTCTTGTTATTATGACCACCGATGGAAATTTTGTTGAAAGTCCTAAAGCAAGAGAGGCCTACACTGCCAATGACTATAAGAAGGCAGAAAAGAATGCTCGAGCAATATCCCTTTTACAATCTGGTCTTATAAATGAAGAGGCTGGCCGTATTGCTGGTTGTAAGACGGCTAAGCAAATTTGGGATACTCTTGAGTTAGCTCACGAGGGAACGTTGCAAGTGAAGAAACTTCGTATTGATCTCTTAATGCAACAATACGAGGCCTTCAAAATGCAAAAAGATGAATCGATTAAAAGCATGTCTTCCCGATTTTCAAGCATAACTAATGAACTTTCAAATTTTGGTCGGTCCTTTCAAACTGAGGACATTGTCCGTAAAATTTTAAGAAGTTTAACAAAGAGATGGCTAGCTAAGGTCACGACCATTGAAGAGGGCAGGGACTTAACCACTCTCTCGTATGAAGCTTTAATGGGATCTCTTATGGCACACGAAATAGCTCTTGATAATGATGCCGAAGAGAAACCCAAAGCTAAGGGTCTGGCTTTGAATGCCTTCTCAAGTGATAATGAAAGTGATCTTGAGGAGGAAGTTGTCAAGTTGTCTAGAAAAATTGCTAATATGATTAGAAGAGAAAACCAAGAAAATTTCAATAGTAAAAATCCCAAAAAGTATGGTTCATCTTCTCGTTCTATGTCTAGATTTTGGTGCTTCAGGTGTGGTGATCGTGATCACCGAATTAAGGATTGTCCCAAATGGGAAGAGGAGAAATCCATGGATAAACGTGAAAAGAAAAAGCAAGAGTACAAACGTGCAATGGTTGCTGCAGTTTGGGGTGAATCCGATTCTGATGATGAACCCATGAAAGATGAATTAAAAGAACAACTTTGTCTCAGATCTACCATCAAACCACAGCCACGACGCAAGGCTTATGATGATTCTCTTAGGTGTCTCATGGCTCACTCAAATGCTTCTGATAGTGAATCTGAAGACGAGGTAGGTCTCTCTAATCTCAAAATTCAAATTAGATCTTTATCTAAGGACAAAATTGTGAGATTTCTTGATGAGACTTTGGACACTAGCTATGAACAAAATAAGCGTCTTGATGCAATGCAATTTGAAATAGAAAGCATAGCGGAGGAGAACATTCATTTAAAGCGTGATCTGAAGAATATGGCAAAACGAACAGTCGACCAGACTGTTTATTCTGAACTTACTGCTGAAAACGAGTCACTTGTTAGCAAGATTCATGATTTAACTAAGGAACTGAACGGGAAAAATTGTATTCATGCTAAAAGTTCAACCTCTTATTCTGATATCCATGCTAGCTTTGATAGATTAAATGTTGACTATGGTATTCTTCTTGACAAGAACATAAAATTACTTAGGAAAATTGAAAATCTTGAAACTGACCTAAGTAATGCTCAAAATGTTTCTCCTAAATGGGAAGGAAGCAATACTGTCCTTGACTTCCTGGTTAGTCAATCTAGTAATTCAAATAAGCTTGGATTAGGATATGAGTCTTGTTCAAACCCTAAGCAAAACGGTTCTCAATACCGTACTGTTTGGGTTCCTGAAGAGATATTAAACACTCCTCCTGACTGTTTAAATCCGAAAAAATTTGGTTCTACTTGTTTCAAAAAACGTGAACCCTATGAACGAGACTTTCGTAAGCGTAAATATGTGAGCCTACCTGAATACACCTTATGCAAATTTTGTGGGAGAACAGGACACATATTTAATGCTTGTAAGAAGCGGTTAGGTTACTTGGAACAAAATTGTAAGATTGTCAAGAAAATGTGGATTCGAAAGGACTTATTAGCACAAGTGACTAACCAAAAGGGACCCAAGTTAATTTGGGTACCCAAGTCCAAAGTATAATCAGTTTTGCAGGCTAAAGTGAGAGGGAGCAATATGCATTGATCAAAATAACTTTCGTTGCTCAAGGTGCATATGAGACGATGTTTTTGACCTCTCACATAGAGCCTACAAAGTTGAGGTGTGATACATGAATTGATGAGAAGAACAAGAGATAGTCTACGAGGACTTGATGAGTAAAACAGAAGCATGTCAAACAGTTCATTGAACTGTTATGATTAAAGTCATCTCAAGTTCAAGGATAACAGAACAGTCAAGAACATTGTTCAATCAGACATCCAAAAGTTCGGAGGGATTAAATAAAACAAGCTAAATCAATGTGTACGGAGCAAAGTATGGCACTTGGAATCACGACCAAACGATCGTTCCGTCATATGAACCAAATGAGTAAGAAAAATATTACGGGGTTACGGTATGATTATTATTTGTGTGCCTATTCTTTGCGATAACATGAGTACAATTAATATTTCATAAAATCCCGTCAATATTTTAAGATAAACTTTATGCGTGACATTGTAGAAAAAGGGAACATTTGCTTAAAGTTTTGTAAAACCAAAGATCAGTTATCCGACTTTTAATTACTAAACCTTTAGCAAGGGAACAATTTGAGAAAATCTGATTGGAATTTGGCCTATTAAACTGTAGCTCGTAGTTAATGATCCACTAAAATTTTCCTCTATGAGTGACTAGAAAAAGAGTTGTTGTGTCATTAAGTTGGTAATTCTCCATTAGTTATGGAACATGGTTGTAGTTTGCCTAGTCTGGTCCTCCTCTCATAGACTAGTAACGGGTTTGACAATTCGGTGTTTGTACTTAACTTGCATATCCATTTGTTCTCAAATAAAGGCAAAATCCAAATAACCCAAAGATAAGCCAAAACAACCCAGAACTTGCCAAACCGAAATTGGACAGTCCTCTGCACTGTTCAGTTGAGAACCCCGAACCCAAACCTTGTTTTACCAAAACCTATCTACAATAGATCGATAGGAAGCACTAAATCAATTTGCCTAACCATTTAACCTACAACCCAAAACTAATTTATACCTTCACCTAATTGATTTTGGGTTGAGTATATTGCACTTGAGTTTCTTTTATTCGTGCCATTTTTAATACGATAATGATATTTGCACATGCTTTCATCTTGCACTTTCATCGGGATTTTTGATGATGCTATAACTTTTTATGGAGATTCTCATTACAATATAAGTTCTTATGAGAAATGAGAGAGTGCTAAAAAAATGATGAAAAAAAAATAATGAAAAAAAAAGTGATGAAAAAAAAAACAAAGTGAAGAAAGGCGAAAAAAAGGAAGAACGAAAAAAAAAAAAAAAAAAAAGAAGAAGGAAAAATATGAGCACTATGTGATGATTTAGTTAATTTCTCATTGATTTCAAATCTCCTACGTTTTTCATGTTCTTCAAAACTCCATATGCATGTATCTTGATCTTTTGCTACAAAATTCTTTCACGAAGCTTAGATATCTCGTGTAATCTTTATACTCATACTCATAGTCAATTCTAACTTAACATAAACCCTCCTTTACCCTTCATAACTTGCCCTTCCTCGACATATCCCTTTAAATCAGCCTAACCCATATATTGCCTATTCTTTTTTGTGGATGTGTTTGTATATGGTGCTCTCGTTGGTTGTTTTGAACTAGTTATTATGATGTCTATGCGAACTGTGTGTCGGTAGCTATTTCCTTGTCTTTATGACAATGGGTGTGCGTTGACTATTTTGACTCTCTTTCTCTTTTTGATGATGTCAAGAGGGGGAAATAGTGGTGGATCTCGTACCTAGTAGCTACTAATCTTTAGACCTTTGACTATGAAATTTTCCTCTTTGCGTTTCGAAAAACTAAAGGTTCATTTCAACTACGCTGATCTTAGACTGTTTCCTATTTCTATTAATTGTCATGATTATTATTGTCTTACTAATCTTGTGTTGAGGGGGAACTTGTCACTAAGGACTTGCCATCATCAAAGGGGGAATTTGTTGAACCATGTTTGTTAATGATGACAAGTCCGTGCTACTTGGTTTTTAACGTGTTTGATTGCTTTGTGCATGCCTAGATATGTTATTCACAGAATGCAAAAGTTGGAATGAAGCTTGATGATAATTAAAGATTAGTTTTAGTCAATTGTCATGTGTCTAGTTGGTGTAAAGATGATGATCTTGAGTATAACTCGATTTGGCTGTTTTAAACAGTCTCACAGACTGTTTAAATCGGGTCTGTTCAGCAGAGAAAAACGCTGAATGTTTTTCAAAGATATTTCGTGAGATTTGGAAAAGATTTCTTAAAACAATTTTTCTTTGAACGAAATTTTATGATAAGATAATCCTATTCCAGTTGGAAGATATTATTTTGAAAGATTAAATATTTGGAAGATTATTTTATTCAAGATTTGGAAAATATATCTTTTGGAAAATATTTTATCTTTTATAATATGCTTTCCTTATCTTGTCAAACTCTCCTAATATTATTTCTATATATTTGAGAGTCCATATCAGAATTAAATAACTCACCAATTTGTGCTGAAACGTTAATTTGCAAAAAGAATTGAGCTTTGATTTTATTTTCCAAAAAACTCTTTTTGCAAAACCTTTGTGAGTTGTGTCTATCTTTTCGAGTTGCTCCTGATTATCCATCTTCTAAGGATATTGTTCTCCATTGTTCAAAGTTGTGAACCATATAAGGAGACAAAAAATTTGTAATTTTCAGATTTGTGAGTGAGAGATTTATTGGGGTACGGGGTTGTACTCGAGTCGCACGATCGGGTTGATCGTGGGGGTCTTCTTTGTAATCGGGTTGGTTTATATGGAAGATATTAATAAGAGAGATAGTGGACGTAGATCTTTAGAGAGTAGGTCGAACCACTTAAAAATCGCTGCGTTCTTATTGTTGTTTGATCGTTATATTGTTTTCTTATATTTCGATTCATTCACGAATCTGTTCGAATCAGTACTGCACAATCTTCATTGTTTAAACAGTGCGCTGTACTGTTTAATTTGCCTGAGTGCTGATTCGTAACAGATAAATTTCGAGTTGTTTGTTTAAAGTTTTAAAAGGTACTTAATTCACCCCCTCCCCCTCTTAAGTATTGGATCCATAAACTCAACAGTATAGAAACTCATATTATTTGGACATATTTGGTGTAATTTTTAGTATATTATATGTCCTACATTGAAAATAATGTAGATGTGGTGAATATATTACCTATAAATAATAGAATTGTCTCATATCAGAAAATTATCGATCACAAGGTGGGTGATCTTATGATTACAAATAGGAATCATATTTGGAACTAAAGTTTCAACACAAAATATTTTGAGCCTTTTACATATTGTCTTACAAAATTCTTAAAATTTGTATTATAATTTTCACTGTAGTGAAATTTACATCATTAAAAATTAATTTAGAAAAGTATCATTAATAATAATTTTGATGGTAAACTATTCAATGTGTTATTTGTTCCACATATTGAAAGAAACAATGTAGGTATCGTGACTCATGAATATATACTACGTATAAATATCAAAATTTGTCCCACATTAAAAAAATTATCATAAAGTGGAGTGATCATACATATGATCATCGCACGAGCTTTTAAACTATTTTTTTATGATGTTATGTTAATAAATGACTTTAAAAATTTAATAAATGACATTTAAAATATTTTTTTATTATTCTAATATTAATATAACAGTTTAGTAACAGTTAAGAAATAAATATTTACTCCCTCCAATTCAATCCAAACTACCAACACCCTTTTGCATAAGTTTTAAGAAATTTGCTTTTGGTGAGGGTAATATGGGAAAAGGATGAGAGAGGTAGTACATAAATTAGGTGAGGTATGTTATAAGAATGACAGTTCTTGTAAATATAGGTATGTTATAAGGATAGAGTTGTCCTAATTTTACTCATTTATGGTATGGGTAGTTTGGATTAGATTGTTCTAAAATGGAAAGTGGGTAGTTTGAATTGGATTGGATTGGAGGGAGTATATGAAAAAAGATGGTGTACTACTTAGTTCGTTATTAGTCCCACATTAAAGAATAATGTATGTGTGGTGAATATATTACTTATAAATTGTAAATTATTTCACATTGAAAAATTATTATAACATAGGGTGATCATATGATTATGAATATGAGTCATCCTTGAACTTAGGTATAAACCTACAATTTTTTAAGTCTCTTAATCATTGTTTTGGATAACTCTTACCAAAATGGAATTATAATAGTCACAATAGTTAAATTTACATTATTAAAAATTAATTTAGAAAATTATCATAAATAATAATTTTGATGATAAACTACTTAATGTGTTATTAGTCCCACATTGAAAAATAATGTATTTGTGGAAAATATATACTAAGTATGATTATAAATAGGAGTCATTTAGTGTCTTAAGTATTGGTTTAATGAACCTTTAAAATTTTGTATTATTAATTAATTCCACAATAGTGAAACTTACATCATCAAACTTAATTTAGAAAATTTAGAAAAGTATCCTATATAAGTAATAATTTTTATGGTGTACTACTTAATAATTTATTTGTCCCACATTGAAAATATAATACAAGTGTGGTAAATATATTACGTATAAATAGTATATTGTCCCACATAAGAAAATTATCATAATCTAGGGTGATCCTATAATTATAAATAAGATTCATTGTTGGAACTTAGATATCAACCCATAATCTTTTGAGTCTCTTAAATACTATCTTAGAGAGCTCTTAAAAATTTGTATTCACATTAGTGAAACTTACATCATCAAAAATTAATTTAGGAAAATATCATTAAAAAATAAAGTGAAAAATATTTTATTTATCTCCATATACATTTCCTATATTATATTCAAGTGGTGTTTATAATTTGTATATAAAATTTTGTACATTCAATTCACAAAAAATATTGTGAAAATGAGTCATCTTTCAACTTAGATATTCACCCAAATCTTTTGAATCTCTCAAGTATCGTATATAATAATTAATTTAGAAAGTATCGTATATAATAATTTTAATGGTAACTACCAAATATGTTATTTGTCTCACATTGAAAAGTAATCGAGTGTGGTGAATATACTATGTATAAATAGAAGAATTGTCCCACATCGGAGAAATATCATAAGCTGGGATGATCATGCGATTATAAATAAGAGTCGTCCTTGAAACTTAGAGATGAACCCAAAGTCATTTAAGTCTCTCAAATACTCCCTTCTTGTTTGCCTTTTTTTAGGAGTATTTAGTCAAAGGCAAACAAATGATTAAGACGAAGAGAGTATTGTTTTAGAGAGCTCTTAAAATTTTGTATTAATTATGAAAATAATATAATTAGATTTGTGGTAAAAAAAATGCTATCATTACAGTATAGAATATCATATTATTTGCATATACTTTGTGTAATTCTTAGTATGTTATATATCTCACATTGAAAAATAATGTATGTGTGGTGAATATACTAATAACTATAAATAGTAGAATTGCCCTATATCGAACAATTAGCATAAGGTGTGGTGATTAACCCAAAATCTTTTGAGTTTCTTAAACACTGTCTTAGAGAGATTAATTCTTAGGTACTTTGAATCATTTTTCGAGTCATAATATAGATCAAATATAACTTGAGTCCCGACAAGATTGGTAACATATATTTAAAATACAATAAGTTGAATCAATATATCAATATTATTTTTTTAAAAATTACGGAGTATATTTTATTATAGCCTTAAAACTTCAAAAGTTTATTTTTATAAGTTAACTGTTATAGGAAAATTACGAAAATGACATTAACGTAAACCCGTGCATCGCACGGGCATGAAATCTAGTTATTGTTAAAAGATACTCCCTCAGTCCCGGTCATTTGTTTACCTTTGCTTTTGGCACAATTTTTAAGAAAATGGTAAGGGACCATTTGTGGTGGTCTTTGGTGGATGACAAGTGGACAATAGTCCCATTTGGATATCAAATTACTCATATAAAACATTCTCAATATAGAAAGGTAAAAAAATGAATGAGACACCCTAAAAAGGAAATGGTAAACAAATGACCGGGACGGAGGGAGTAATATTTATAGATGGTTAATATAACTTACGGTACATAGGACACTGCTTCACCAATTTATTTTGTTAGTTAATCAAGTGTTTAATGTTAGTTAGAATCCTTCTTACTCCATGGTATAACTAATTGTATATATACGGAGTATTAAGTATATGGTTGTTTAAGGCTCTCACAACTACTGGATTGTTTCTTTGCTCAATTTACTTTTCACGTTAAATTTGCATGTGTTATATTGATGTTTGTTGCTTTTAGTAATTGCTTATGGTCTTATTTACATTTGTTTTTAATTGCATGTGCAACGTCTAATAGAATTTGTTATTTTCGCAGATGTAATACAGAGTATATAATTCAATTCATAACATGTAAGATTTCATAAATTGTAAGTTTTTTTAGTGATTTTGTTACATCCGTCTCATTTGTTTATCTTTCTTATCTTTTATAAATAATATTCGGCAACTCTTCTATAATACCGTTTTATAACATAAGACGAGCCTAATAGAAGAAACTAGCCCAAAAACAAGGTTTACAATCAAAACACAATTAATAAACAATACAACCTACGTGAGCTTATGTTCATGTTTATGTTTCATGACTAATCAATATATCTATCTATCTATATAATTAAAGAAAGCTTTTTTCGAGCGATTACATAGAGTCCAACTTTACAAAACACTTTTAATTTAAGAAATTATTTAAATAAGCTTTTACAAAACACTTTTACTTTAAGATTTTATTTAAATAAGCAACAAGAATGAATTATTATCTAAATGTGAATTCTTATCTTAAATACCTACAAGATACAATCTCATGCAAATTCTTCTAATTTTCTTTTACGTTTAAGTGTTTCTTTCCAAGAGATATATAGCTTTATTAGAATTTGAAACCATCTTAACTATTACGTTCATAATGTATTGTATATATAGTGGATTTTGTTTTAAATCAAATACGACTTTCGATTTTTCGTCTCGCGAACTACTTTCAACTATAATACGGAGTATAATTCTATTTCTTGTTAAAAGATTAAGATTGTTATAGTGAAACTTATTGTGTGGATGTCCATAAGTCATAAGTATTATGCATGTCTTTAAATGTCTTTAAATGTAGGATATTTCTAGACTTGTCCTTCTACTTTCTGAGGACGTAACTCTCATTTTTCATAAAAATTACTTTTATTTTCATAAAAATTACAGAGTATATTTTATTTTTAGTCTTAAAACTTCAAAAGTTTATTTTTATAAGTTAATGGTTATAGGATATGAAAAAGACATTAACGTAGACCCGTGCATCGCACGGGCATGAAATCTAGTAGAAATATATATTTTAAAGAAAAAGATGGTGTACTACTTAAGTACTTAATATACTCTGTTATTTTTCTCACATTGAAAAATAATGTAGATGTGGTAAACATATTACATATAAATTGTAAAATTATCCCATATCGGAAAAATAATATAAAGTGGCTAATCATATGATTATAAATGGGTCTCGTCCTTAAACCTTAGGTAATAACCCAATTTTTTTTGAATCTCTTAAAAATTGTCTTAGAGATCTCGTAAAAGTTTGTAGATGTGGTGAATATACTATGTATAAATAGTAAAATTGTCCCACATCGTAAAATTAACATAAGGTGGGTGATCCTATAATTATATATAGGAATCATCCTTTGACCTTATATATCAAAGTAAAATCTCCTATAATTATATATAGGAATCATCCTTTGACCTTATATATCAAAGTGAAATATTTTAAGTCTCTTAAGTATTGTCTTAGAGATCTCTTAAAAGTTTGTGTATTATTTATTATTTCCACAATTGTTAAATTTACATCATCAAAAATTAATTTAGAAAAGTATTATTAAAAAGTTTTAAGTATCATAACAAAAATTATGAAGATAATATAGTTACATTCGTGGTAAAAAAAAACCTCGAAAGTATAGAAACTCATACTATTTATTTGCACATACTTGGTGTAATTTTTAGTATATTATTTGTTCCCCATTGAAAAATAATGTTGGTATGGTGAATATATTAGTTGTAAATAGTATCATTATCCCACATCAGAAAATTATCATAAGGTGGGTGATCTTATGATTACAAATAGGAATCATATTTGGAAATAAAGTTTCCAATCCAAAATCTTTTGAGCCTCTTACATATTGTCTTAAAGAGCTCTTAAAAGTTTGTATCGTAATCGAAACTATAGTTAAATTTACATCATTAAAAATTAATTTAGAAAAGTATCATAAATAGGAATTTTGATGATAAATTATTTAATTTGTTATTTGAAAAACAATGTAGGTATGGTGACTGGTGAATATATACTGTGTATAAATAGTAAATTGTCTCACACTGAAAAATTATCATAAGGTGGAGTGATCATAAATATGATCATCTTTTTTATATTGTTAATAAAAGACTTTTAAAATATAATAAGTGACCTTTAAAATATTTTTTTATTATTCTAATATAGAAAAAGATGGTGTATTACTTAGTTTTTTATTAGTCCCACATTGAAGAATTATGGATGTATGGTGAATATATTATATATAAACAGTAAATTATCCCAATCAAAAAATTACTATAACATATGGTGATTCTATGATTATAAATAGTAGTCATCCTTGAACTTAGGTATAAACCCACAATATTTCAAGTCTCTTAAGTATTGTGTTGAAGAGTTCTAAAAATTTGTATTATAATCGTCACAATAGTGAAATTTACATTATTAAAAATTAATTTAGAAAAGTATGATAAATAATAATTTTGATGATAAACTACTTAATGTGTTATTAATTAGTCTCACATTGAAAATTAATGTACTTGTGGTAAATATATATTCTGAAAGTCCTAGACCTCTAATTAGACTCCTCTAATTAGTTCATTAAATTACATTAACTTAATGATTTAGGATCTAGTTATCATGCATGCAAATATAAAAGCATAAAAGAAAAGATAAGACCAAAACATCCTTACATTAGAATTTTTTCGGTTCAATATGGGCACAATAAGAACTCCTTCTTATTGTTCTTGAGCATGAAATTAATGGATGATCCTCCATAAAACAACCTCCAAAGTAGAAGGTCTCCTTCTTGTTGCACCCAAGATTAAACCTAAATAATCTTAACTTATTATTAACTAGATAATAAGTAAGATAAATACTACTAATATTATTGTATTACTACACTAGTAATATGTAGAATATTAGTTTGCATGTGAGTTTTAGAGAGTTGTTGAGTTAGAAAGAGAAGTAAGAAATAAGCATGAAAAATGAAGTAGTCAAAATGTGAACAACTCTTGTTCACTTATAAAGGCCATATGGCCGGTCAAGACTCACTCAAATGAGTGATTTTTGTGCTTATTTTATTCTCATGCAAATAGGTAGAGTGTGGGTAAGAGAATGATAATGATCATGTGTCATAACATGTCATAATCACTTGGTGGAGTGTGGAATTGGTAGAGCAAAATCAAAGGCTCAGTCAGAAGGATCAGACAGACCCTCAATTTATGTGTGGAAGTAGGTCAACATTTTTATTGGCAAATAGGGGGTTTCCAAATCCATGGGAGGAAGTCGGGTCGTTACGACCTGTCCTTGATGATCTTCGTGTCTACACAAAACCGGTGCACATTAGTCCACAATGAACCATTTTGGTTTTTGATATTTGTCCCACAAATACTTATTAATCATATGCTTAATTATCTTGTATAATTAAATGTTAATTTGATCATATAACAATTATATGACACAAATTAATAAACAATATGTACTTAACTTTTAAGTGATATTTTACCATTATATCAATATATAATGGGTCCCACAATGCACAATTAATTTATTTTACAACTCCTTGTAAATATAATTAACTAATTACCTCTACCTCAAAATATATGCATAACCTCAACTAATTTAATGAATTAACGATTAATCACTAAATTAAATCTTATTTAATCGTATTAAAATAAGACGTAAAATTTATTCAGTCAGTTATTGTATAATTGACTAATAAACTTAAGTGGAATGAGTTCCTAACTCAATTTCCAAGAAATAACTCTCGTAACTAAACGTACATATCAAATATATGTAATGCCCTAATTAAACTATATCGTATACAAATAATTAGTATTCTATTTGGGTCTCATCCTATAGGTGTGACCTAAAGGGATCAGTTGATCACCGCCGTCATACGACAATAACGTCAAACTCTAGTCATCCGAGCGTTACCGATTTACGTTAATCAACTGACGTGGAGTATCAAAATATACTAATCATGCCACGTATATCCCAAATGAGATTTATTATACAAATGCACTATTGTGGAGGACACTTACTCCAACAATCTCCCACTTGTCCGATACAAGTTGTGCATGTAGCGACACTATTGTGGAGGACTCCTACTCCAACAATATCTCCCACTTGTCTCGACAAGTTGTGTGCTACCGATTCTCTTGTCTCTTTTGTGTCACATCCTCCCACTCATTGCAAGGTGTCTTACAGGTCGTACTTGCAATTAAAAAATATAAATAGAGTGGTTTTCTCGATCTGGGAGAGTAACTGTCTGACCGGAAAATCTACCAGAGATCTCTTCCGAGCGTGGCCACGCATTTCCAGTTACTACTCTTCGAGTGGCCCGAAGATGTTAATACCCAACGTGGGTGGAAAATTCCTGTTGACCCATCTTACACTGTATGATGCAGATCACCATGACCCAGAAGATGTCCATTGGCCTCATTTCACGGCACGACCTAGGACAAAAACCAAAGTCAATCGGAAACTACCGACTCAGGTAAATGGTCGCCAGTCTAAAGAATCGACTCATAGGAATAAAATAGAAATCCCCGCCACGACCAGGCTTCAACAATTTTGATAAGGGAATCTATTATGGTCACTGCCCGACAGAGTGTCTCAACAGTCTGTCTATGTAAACGACCAGTCATCTCCATGACCCCATGGTGCTGAACCAACCATCGATCGACTTACAATCTAGTCACTTCGAGACGTCACCTCAAATGAGTGACTAGGGACAAAACACTTAGTTCATTCTGTTCACTTGAATTGGGTTCAACTTTTCTTTCAACCAATTCGGATAACCAAAGTATTAAAATTTAGTCAAACTAAATAAGGAGTTTTTAATGAAACTCTAACAATGAATGCGATTATCTAATATTAGGAAAAATTGATACGCTATCAATAATTTCATATCTCATATTCATGTACATATTTCAATCCCCATTGAAATGACATGACTATCATGTTCAGCCTGCAAAAGGCATGGCTAATGGATTAGCAATACTTGCATCTTTCCCATTTTTCTGATTGCTATTTCTCTTTGTCTACGTAATCTCACATTACATAAAACTTTCTGAGTACTTGTCTAGGTTTGAATCTAGACTTAGGACTCTTGGCCTAAAGGTAGCTCCCACTGTTTTACCAGTATCATGGGATATGATATACAACTATAAGAACTACTTCTAGGCCCTCCAATACTGTCGAATCCAAGCTACTTTCATATGCATCATCATATGATGCAATGTACTCTGTTTCCGTTGTGAAATCCGCAATGATAAACTGCCTGGAACAATTCCATTGGACACATGACATTTATATTTGAAAATGTCATTCCTACTTAGAACCTTTCCAATAGTCTTTTCTGCTTGGAACACTTCCAACAAATAAATCTTCTATAAAACACAGCCAGTTCGTGATTTCAAATCACTTTGATCAGTTTGGAAACTAAAGTCTGTGTAACCCCTTACACACGTACAACTCACTGTAAACTCCAAATACATAGAACATATCTTTAGTCCTTCGCAAGCACTTAAGGATGTTCTTTATGGCTATCAAGTGACTATTACTTGGATTTGATTGCAAACGACTTGTCATGCTCAAAGCATGCGAAATGTTGGATTGAGTATACATCACAGCGTATATAATTGATCCCGCAGCGGAAGCAAAAGGAATCAATTATCATGTGTTCAACTTCCTTGAACTAGTCAAAGATCTTATCAATATAAGAAATTTGACTCAACGCTAATATCCTTTTAGATTTATCTCCACAAATCCGGATATCTAAAAGATGCATTCTACTTCTCAAAATCTTCTATCATCTAAAATGATCAATATGTCTCCACATATAAGACTGATGAAAACCTTATTACTCCCACTAAACTTCATGTATAAACATAATTCCTCGAGATATCGAGAAATATTTTATGACATGATTGACACACTAATTCTAACTCTTTAGTGCTTACTTAAGACATCCTATTAAGCTTGCAAATTAACTTAGGATAGTTAGGATCAACGAACTCACAGGTGAATATAAAATATACTACCTCTTCTAGAATCGTATTCAAGAAGGTGGTTCTTGAGATCCAATTGACATCATACTATTATGGTATGCTGTAATCGCTAAGCATATTCGAATGGATCGAAGAATTAAGGTTGGTGCAAAACTCTTTGCCTTCCAATTTATCTTTGAAAACATTTTAATGTTCATCCATGCAAATTTCGATCTTAAAAATCAATTTACATTGAAGAGGTCGTACTTGTTCAAGTAAAATTTACCAAGTCACATACATGACCATCATGCATGGAGTCCATTACGAATCGCATGACTCTAAGCCATTGCAAGAAGTTAGGACTAGAAACAGTCTTTTATTAGTCACAGATTAGAATTCATTACTATAAAGAAGTGATAAAATTCCACCTGACCTCTTAGGCTTCTTCGAAACAACTACTGAACAAGCAATGAGGAAACGTTTTCCGGACCATATGCTCATTTTGTGGCTCTTGAAACATTTTCTCCCACTCTGTCTTATCAAGAAATATTCGTATTTTTATTGAAAGACAGCATCACGAGTCACAAACGCTTTGTTCTCGTGGTCAATGTAGGATCATTGAGCACTTGTTTTATTCGGATAACTTACAATTTAGGTACGCGACCATCCATATCGTATATGGAATAAAATCAGACTGTTTTAAATGTGCTTTAATATGGTGGGAAAAGAAATAGCAGACAAAATTGTAAAAGCCCAAGGTTAGTCAAGTGGCTCAGTGTGACTTGACAAAGACAAAACCATATCGTATAAGGTTCTATTTCTCTATGCAACAACACCTTATCTCATAATGTGTGTTAGAGAAGTTAACTTGTGAAACTATTTCACAATACTTTTGGTGAAAATCAAAGTCAATACTTAGATATTTATAGTTACGATTTAGTCGTAAGTCCTTGATCTACTACTCTTAGTGTTTAACTACTTCACATTGAAGCTCTTTGAAATTTTCAAAGATTTCTCTTAGCACCTCATTAAGTAGAATCAAACATAATATCTACTTAAATCGTCGGTAAATAAAGTGAAGTAATCATTACCATCTCTGGTTGTGTTTTGTTATTGGACCACACACATTCTTATGTAATGGGACCAATAACTCACTAGTTCGATTTCCTTTTCAATAAAAGGGCATGAATCATCTTGCCTTGAATACAAGATTCGCACACACCATAAGATTCAAAATCAAATGTTTTAGATGTGCTACACAATTCAGAATCAAGATTAGATCTGTGTCACCAATTTTGAACTTTTTACAATCTATATGACAAGTAATTTCTATTTTCAGGTCAAGAATATAATTATCTTTGATTGGTATGGCATAACCATTGACCAAGTATAGGTATAAAAAGGAAACAACGCTTGTTCCATTCACAAAAGTGAAACACTTGTGTCGTACACTAAAGTAGATACTATATTCTTCATTTAGAGGTCATGTACATAATAACTTTTATTAAAGTATACCTCTAAATCCAAAACTAGATTGATCACATTATAACTTTTATATGTTTCTATAGAAATAAAACTACAATAGTTATATTTCCCTTGTAGATCGACATTTAATCATGGCTAGTCGTCGCACGAATCATTATTATATGCATTGAATACATCGATGAAAGCCATAATGGGTATCTAATACCCAAAACTTGCATTTTAGCAAAATAAATGTTGATCATATAGATATTATGGGTGATGATAGTACACCCAATTTCTAACTCTTTAGAAAACTTGGGGCGGATTCTTTTCTTGTGTCCTACACTGTAAGAATAGAATAATCAAAGGTTGGGTTTGACACCTTGCTTGGATTTTGACTTTACTATTCCAAATAGACTTGTCTTTTTCCCTCGCCTTGTGCCAACATCGTGCCAACCTACTCTTGAACCTCGTTTAATTCTTAACAATTAAGAATATAAACATCCCTCTTAGAGCTCCCACTCACTTTTATGAATCTCTACTTAGACAAGTAGATTAGAATTATAATGAAGATTACTCTTTATTTCATTCATGATTTTACCTTCAAAAAGGATAAACCTTTCATAAAGTGACTACGGTATTTGGTTAATCGTGATTTCAAATAAATCGAGAAACCTAGTCGTCTCAACTGATTTGGCCTCTTTTGAGGTAAGCCTCGATAAGGAGCATTATGACAACATACCAAAAAATTACAAATATTTTTCGTTTGGAACAAAAAGATTGATGCACCGTTGTAATAAGATGACGTCACTAAAACAAAATCAAAACGTTTTTGACTAAGTGTGACTTATTCATATACTCTTCATAAGAGATATTTGCGATGGTGACTATGAGGATCAAAAGAAAATTTTATTTTGTCATTAGCTACGGTGGTTTAAACGGAAATTGCAATCAAAATGCTACCGTATAAAATAATGGAAACACCTTTCCACGATTGAATGGATTTACAAGTTCGTAGAAGGAAAAATATTTGTCATTGCGCGAATATCATAAATATAAACGGAAAAAAAACATTCATTGCTAAATATAATTTACTTGTAAAACAATTTTAAACAAGTCACTCATATAATGACCCCTCACGAAATTATATAAGTGATTTCAAGTGTGACAACCCTCGCGAATGCGGAAATATAAAAGATACAAGCATGTGAATTATATAGCGGAAATATGAAGCTTTTAAAAACTTTTATACATGCAAGGTAGATAATACGAGGAGTGTCAAAATATTACAAACTTAGTACGAAATACAACAAAGAGACGGGGTCGAGGAGTGTCAAAATATTACAAACTAAGTACGAAATACAACAAAGAGACGGGGTCTCTCCAAATGTTAACAAAGTAAATGTGTTTAGCAAATAAGCTAAAATCGTCTAGAGGTGAAACTTCCAGGGACAACGCACGCTAGCTCACACCCAAACCCAAAATAGCATAAGCAAAAAGTCATCCATGCAAGCAACTTGTTCATCCATGAAAAACATGAACGCCACAATTAGTGGGGAGTAACTCCAGGTTCTCCCTGCCATATCACATTAAACGTACATAAAAGGAATTACATAAGTAAAATCATGCATACATAAGGATATACATGTGAGATACGATAAGGATAGATAGGCAATTCAATATATATTGATAAAAGCATAAGAGATACAAGTCCGAATCCATCATGTTATACAAAGACTCGGGGAAGACACTCTTAGGCAACCGAATACGCTCACTAGGGCTTACATCTCACCGTTAGCGGTATAAGTTTGATAAGATTGAGACTCGACAAACAAACCATGCCAAGTCATGCGATGATCACACAAATACGACATCTCTCACGGTAAATGAAACGCACTAGCACCGTGTACATGGCAAGTATAATTAAAAGGCATCCACGAGATAAGACTTTTCCCAGAACGCATACACGATTCAATTTATTTCGTATATGTAGACTAATTTTCTCCTGGTAGAACGACGATATAAATACCCGGTCCTAGTCTAAAACTGGCCAGAATCCCGAAATCACATTTTCCGGTTCGACATGCGATAAACGTTTCGCATCCAAGACTCGGTCATACAAAGAAGCCGAGTACCCCAAATTCGGTAGAACAATTCACGAAAGAGGCGGAAAATAGCACAAGCCTCATAACAAGCGGTACGCTACATGCAAATAACACCACCTCGCAAGTACAAAACATTTGACGGCCGGGTCGAACAACGCATAGCGTTCAACTCCCAACAACGTCGTCGTATGCCCACTACACATGCAATTAAGCAGTAGGATACCTCTCCGTTCCGACATTCCAGCCTTACGAACGGGAAGGTAGCCAAGGGAATGAGAGTACAAAGCACCAGACAAAATAGTGCTCAAACCGTATCATTTGTAAAAACCGACTCAAAGTGGGACATAGCAAAAACCGTCACAAAA